>JAQFZH010000209.1:0-41930 GCA_034695485.1 Entomobrya nivalis
AGGATAGAAAATAAGAGATAAGAAGCAGAGCACTGAGTTCATTCTGAGAATGTGGCTTGGCCTGGCCAACATGCTTGATCAGCATGTGAAACAACCAGGTCTCAATGTTTTTGCTTTATTAATAAGTTTAAAACGACAATGGAAAATCAGCTAAGCTAAAATGTCAAGGCTGACGTTTTTTTTTCGTATTCTCGTGTGTTTTTTATTTAAAATTAACGCAGACCTTCATCAGACCATTAGTACGTCTGGCACTTTAATGCCTTCCTGTGTTGAAATGTAGGAACATGGAAATTCGTAAAGCCTAATTTCCGTTAGAAATAATAAAATACTAGGCATTAAAAAGTGAAACAAAAATAAAGTTTTTTTTTCACACCCATTAGTAGTAGTTGTAGTAGTACTGTGACTGGATGAATGAGTAAAATTGTTGTAATGTACAAGTAATGAGAGTACTTTCACATTTCTCTCAATGACGAGAGTGAAAGGGATATTTGAGTAGGGCATTATTACAATGTGCAATTCAATAACAAACAAAGTACACTTGGTACGAATACATGCAGATATTATTATGATTATTACTGTTATTGTACACCATAAATATAATTTTACTTTTGCATGTGTCCTGTTTTTCATGTGAAGAACAAATAATCATTTCCTTATTTTCATGGTGGGCAGTTCAAGTACAAAATTTTTCTGTACTTGTCCATTTTACATTTATAATATAATATTTTGCATTCATTTCATGCACGTTCTTTGTACTTGTCGGCCTTCTGTTTTGCACGACTAACCATTCTTCAAAATTGATCATCGTCATCGTCAGTTTTGTCCTCGCCCTTTTCTTCTCCTTTACAAATATATGTGGGTTATAGGCAGCGTAATGCTATATGCATGCATGTATATGTAATATCAGTTTTTCAACTGTATACTATTTCCCTTTTGCAACGTGTAAACTTTATGCAACCATAAAAAAGTTTTACAATGAATGGGCGTGATTTTATGCTCATTAGCATCATTATTATAGTTTGTTCTTCCAAGTAGGTCTCTCCAAAAATTTAGTACACCTTTTATGTTCTATTCTGAATAACATCCATGTAGTTCCTAGCAGTTTTTCTGCTCTGAGCAGAAGACTAACAGGCAAAAACAATTTTCAGTTCTCTCTCCCTCTTATTTTTGCCGTATACAAAAATTGGGTTAAATTAGTAACTTTTTCTGTTGATTTTCATTTTCAACATTATTGTACGAAGCAGAGCTATGATGAAGTATGAATATGCTGCAAAATTAAGACAGGTACAGATTCAAATGGCTCTCTAATTACTTCCCACATTTGTCTAGCCATAAAATAAAATAAAAAGCATGCATACGAATTTGTATAGGCATTCTCTGGAATGTAGTAGCAAATGTACATATATAATGTACATACATATGTTAGCTTTCCTTTTCTTACAAATTATACAGCCATTTAATCATCGTTCTATTTTTCATATTCCATGAAATAATCGCGATAAGTACAACGGCGCCCTTGTATCAGGAATTATGAATGAATTATTGCTACGAGGAATGAAGAGGTAGAAAGATAAAAGGCTTAAATATTCATACGAATTCTGTATGTGCTAGAATTTTAATCAAATGCATATACCATTTAAACAGTTAATACACATGTCCGTGGGAAATAGTAGTAGTTGAACTACTGTGAACAAAATTGACTTTAAATACTTAAAGGTTTGTTCACATATGAGAAACGTTTCGTTCTTCTAGACATCTTAGAAAAAAAATACGAATGGTGCACTAATGTGAAAAAAGGACGTGCCACATATGCATGTGCATGCATTCATGGTTTGGTTAGAGATGTGTCACGATAATATTTTCCTACTTTCTACCACTACCTTTCTCTCTGTTGTACATGCATTGCAGAAAATGTGACAAGACGCGTTAACGACACGCGAAAACGTCATTTTTACCGTACGAGTATAATATGATATGACGTGGGGAATGGTGTGCTTTGTTTATGGCAGTTTGGTTGCCCTTTATACCGTAAAGGGTATACGATGTTCATCGGTTACGAGATGGGCGAGTATTAGAGTGTTTTGAAATATACGATTTTAGGTGAAAAATAAACTTTTATTGCTGTATCCATTTTCAGAGTTTACAAACAGTAAAATTCATTTTTTACACAGTCATAAATAGCGGAAGCTTACGAATATAACACGATTTACTCATACATTTGTATGTTCTGCATGTAGATCACGTTTCACATCCACCAGATTTACAAAGGTATTAATAATAGAATTATGTCCGGTACTCTTGCTACGTTTTTACACTTGGCTTACTGAATTTATTGCTAATAAAGGTTAACGGAATACAATATTGACTCTTTTATTGCAGTGAATAAATAGTCGCGTTCTGAGTAAACATAGGTACACAGACATATTAATAGCCTTTGTTTCTTAACAAATCCGTTCAGCTAAAAAACTAAAATATTAAGTATTCTGACATGTTGTTGGTTTGGACTATAATCGCCGAAAGCAATTATCATGCTTCTTTATTTAAAAACACGAAAGCATGATAAAAATTTACATTAACGGAAAAATATATTCTTCCTGTAGAAATAGGTTTACTTTGAAACGTCTTCAAAGAAATCGGATAAACGTATGTGTTCTTATCAAACAAATTAAATAAACGTCTAGTAAAATAAAGGGAGATTTCTTCATCCAACAAAATATTCTTACTCGTCATGCAATCTTAATTGTATATCCATGGATTTCAGCACAATTTAAAAACGATGCACATATGCATTACATAATATACCTTCGTAGCCTTTAAAAAATATAAAATTTGTGACAAGAACGGCGAAGGGAAACGCAAGAAAAAAGTTAGCTGGATAGAATGCTCTCGAAAAATTCGAAATCTTTCCGTCTCGTGTACACTGTACTGTTGAAATTTTCATGTACAGACTTAGAGACATGGTTTGATTTCCAACCAAAGCACACAACTTAACGAATTGCATGTTTACAACTTTGTGAAAATAAAATGCTTGTGGACTTCAAATCACTTCGTGGGTTTGCCCAGATAATAATAGACAGGTAGCAAGTTGTAAGTGTAGCTCTGGGTATGTGTTGGTAAAATGCGGCGGATTCGTTCATGCTTCATACATATATTTTTACACATTTTATATGTATGGTGGCGATGATGATGATACGAATTGAATGAACTCACGTTTTCCCAATAAAAAGAGAAAAAATAGTGAAAAATACAGTGCACTATTTCTGGACATGACATTTGCATGCCTACCTGCATGATTACACTCTGGTACACATGCACATGATACACTGGTTTTGTGGGGGTGGTGGGTGTAGAAATTCATGGTATTTAATGGTTATTCACTGTACATGCAAAATGTAAATACTCACAAAACAAGTCCCGCATATAAACATAAATAGACATATATGCAAGTTTGTGTATTCCTTTTTGCGATTTCATCATTTGATAAATATGAAACTGAGGAACGTTAATATCAACGTGAAGTCTGATGAATGAACAAATAATAGCAAGTCCAGTCACAGCGATCACCAAGAAATCTATAGGGTTTTTACTCCCAACCAGTTAAAAAATATTAGCTAAATGAAATACAATAATGTCTTTAGTATGCGTTTTCTTATCTAGCAATTTTCGAGGAAAATGTACAAAAAAATAAGAAAATGTTATCGAAATCCACGATCCCATAAAACTTTTATAGTCAACTACTCATAAACGGCATTCATTTTTTGGAATCAAAATGATAAAAATTCACGTAAAAATAATTGCAACTGGGCCTTCGACAATGAAGTAGTCTAACAATATTGTTTTTTTCTCTGTTTTTAGGTAAGTCCATCCTTTGAGCTATTCTCATCTTCTTCGTGCATGTTGTCTGGCTTTCGTGCCAACCTGACTGTCATGCATTTATTTCTTATTGATATAATGGAGGCAATGTTGGCAGATAAAGAAATGTGTGCAGAATGGGTAAGTGGTTTTAATTTTTTTACGTGAGAAGTCATTTCTCGGTGAGTTTTCTACAAGATTATTTACTGCGATTGTCACATTTCTCTGAATATTTCTTTGAAATACCATTTAATTATATTATTATAGAGAAAGTAAAATCACCGTCTACACGCTACTTCTACCAAATAATAAGCTTGTGCATTATTTGGTAGAATTTTACAAATAATCATTATCGACCATTAATCATTGTCAAATTCCATGTGTGAGTGGATAAACGGAGGATGGGACTTCGTACAAATTTTGATAAAATACTTGGGAAAGGTCCACATAATTTATTTACAAGACATGTTCCCGCTTGCCATTATTATGCTTTTTTCTCTTTTGCTTTCGCTCAAGTGAAAAGCTAGACAAAATAAAGGTATAAAATCCGTTTGCGCCTGACACATGAATCGAGTTGTCCGCCTACACATTTGTTTTTTTCATTCAAAGGCTATCCCCATCATGTGATTCACTTAATAAAAGTTTACTATAGTAATATATGGTGTATGGCATGGCGTTTCAACGATTCTAAGCTGCAGTGTTCACTTTTTTTGCTCAAGGTAAAGGAGTCCAAAGTAAAAAGGACGCACCAACAATAGCCAACAGTGTAGAAAGAATAACGAATGCTTCTACATTTTGTAAATTGATAGCTATTGTTATTATTAATAAAGTGGCGTGGCGTCATAAAAACTACATTGCTTATTTTTCAAGCTCCTCTTGTAATTAATTATGTCAGTAGAATGAATAATAACAGTGTGTAATAGAGTAAATGTGCAACAGACAGAATGGTGATTTATTATCGGTTTTATTAATTTTGCAATAATGACGTAATGTTTTGTCCCAGAAACTGGGGAAAAAGTAATACAAAAATGGTGCATAATACGAGATAGTACAAGAATTATGTCGTACTCAATCGTATTTTGGGAATATACTATTTCTGGTATGTATATTGCGAATCTAATTGTACTATGACGTTATTTGGAAGACAATGGTCGTACCATGATGCTATGCATATTTTACGATGCTTTGGATGAACAGAATGAATACACATGGAAAAACCATTCCAATTTTCCCATTTTAGTGATCATGCTCATGATGACGTTGTGGTGGTACTGGGTAAAAAAAGAGAAAAGAAGATGAATAATAATAAGATATACTGATGATGATGTGGACGACGATGACGATAATGAGACTTGGTTCGTGCACCGGGGGCTCCTGTCTATTTTCTTTTTGAACTTTCTCAGCTGTCTCTCGTCTCGTGATGATGATGGAGTAAATGGGTAGCAAAATATGTGGAGTGGGTTGGAATAATAGCACAGCATCCCATGTAATTATTCAGGCATGTATGTTTAGGTAATAGAGAGCACATTCTGAAGTAGGTATATGCCCTTTTGTCTAGAATGGAGCACAGGAAAACTGAATAGAACTTGTCATCTGATATGATGATGAAGATGAAAGGCATCATAACAGTAAACACATGAACTCTTTTTTCTCCAACAAATTATGTGATATAGCCTACCCCTTCTTCTTCTCCACTCCAGCGAAAAATTGTTCTCTAAAGAGAAAAAACAAAAGGGGAAGCTGCTGAATTTGAATTTAAATTTCACAAAAATGTACAGCCTGAGAGAGTAGAGCAGTGGCAGGGAGGTCCAGCAAGAGAAAGAGCAACTGCAGTAAATTCTGGTTTTTTTATATTAAATATATGCAAGTATGCATGTATGAATATGTAGTACATGTGTTTATTAAGCATCAATGTATTGATACTTACTGAATCCACTGCTATGACTGTATCATGTCTGTCCCTCCCTCCCTTTCTCCGTCCGTCCATCCGCCCACGCAACTACTCCAAAACGGTTGAGAGTTTTTAAAATCTGACTTATAGATAGCCATGGCTTGACACCCGCAAACGTTCAGATCTAACGTTTGATCCTAAGGATCAGAACTTTAGGGGTCTCTACTTTTTTCACATGGAACGGCAACATGTAATGAAATTTGGTACACTATAGTAGCCTTGGTCAAATAATGTGTGAATACCAGGCGAGATCTCGTCCGTTGACGCATGTGGAAGCCAAGGGGTCGCGAAAGTTTTAATACATTTTACAATCTTTAAAATGTAAATCATGTATAGTGTTTGAATTTCACATATACATTTGAAATTTTGCGTTCAAAGTTTCAAATAACTACACTGATACCTGTTTATAACATTTTAAATGCTCTGGTTATGCATGTGTGTAGATATCTTTAGTATTTTGTAGATAAATATGACGAGCAATATTTAGCAGATGGAGTCTCTCTATCTCGTCGTTTCTGTGTAAATCCGCAGATTGTTGTTGGATGACAGGGCAAGCTTCCAAGAAAAGAGAGGAGGAAGAGGATGATGATGAAGATGATAGCTGGAGAAAGGGGCTTTTTTATGCACACATGTTTCGCTTCCAGTACTCGCTCTACATAACCACTTTATGGAGAGGCTTTTTGTGTTGGCTGTTTTGTGGGCTGTTGTGCATGCAATGATAGTGATGAGGATGATGATAGTGCTTATGTAGCCTGTTGACACTTTGCATAAATTTAGATGTAAAGAAGACACTCTTTTCTACTTTTCTTCATGACAGTGATGTTTAAAGCAGTGTTTAAAGTGTTTTATTTACTCAAACAACACTTTAAACAGTATTTAGACAGGAGGAGAATGGAAACAGGGAACATTTTCATTTTCCACTGCGAAGCACACATTTTACACAATGCTTTGTGTGATGTTCTGATGATGATAGCAGCCAAGTGGTGGCGGGTGACGACAACGGCGTGTATATATCGTCCTTGTTGTTCTTGTTCCACTTTATTAAGTAAATATATACACACATGAATACAGTACATAAAAAATACCACAGCTCACATAGACAACCCGCTTGTTAAAATATTATTATAATGTTAACGAGGGTAACGCTTTGCGGTTGGGCCTTTGTGCTGTTTTTTTTGTTGCTTTTCACTGAATTCTTATTAAAAGGATACCTACATTTTTTGACAAGTAAGAGTCACAAAATATATGTTCATGTAAATGCTTGTATTACGTGCATCGCGGCAATTTTCACAAGAAGAATCAAGTTCTCTTTGCTCTTACATAGAAAAATGATGATGATAAAATGATGCATGCTCCATTATACTTACTTTCTCTTTCCATCATCATCAGTTACAACAACATTGGTATCACCATAGTAATAGCCCTTCTCCTCTTCCCATGTACTATACTTATGAATACACTATATAGGAAGCCACGGCACGCACACGTCCATAAAGACACATAGGCTCACCACCTTGCTGAGTTTTCATGTGGCAAAAAAAGTATTTGCGAGAAAGGGAGAAGGTCGAGGGGACTCAAGCTGTCTGATGATGTATGATTACAAAAATGGCTTTTTATGGTAAGAGTAGTTGACAGCTTAAATGAATATTGGAGTAGCAAAAGCTTTCTTTCAACTGCTCTCTGTCTCCCCTGTTCTCGCACGTCCTGTGCCTGTGTGCAAAATAATGTACGAGTTAATGCATTCACTTATCTATCTGACAGCCGTACAATTTTTGATAGTCAATGGTAATCAGCAGTCATTCACGTGTATGTATGGATGTGCACATTTGTTGAACACAAATACAAAAAAGAACTGTCAATGTCAAAGGACGTAAAAAACTATGAAATATCGGTAGTTTCATCGAGCATTTGTGTGTATTTTATTTATAAATCGTGATAGCTGGCTTTTGCTACTCTTTACATCTATATTATAAGCGCTACAGTGAAATTTCCATGCGGGACTACTAATTGATTAACTAAATAGATGCGCTAATATTCCGGGTAAAAGAAAGTAATTTGGATTTTTGAGTTGTGTTTAATGATCATATGATAAGTTCTAATTATTATTATCATTCTCAGGTGTACGCATTCATACTAATACCTTTCCCACATACTTGGGTACTATTCATTGAACTCAAAACCCAATTCCCTAAAAATCATAAGTGTGCATGAAACATTAAACCTTTAATTTCACTAAAACTTACATTTAGTAAATACTATGCATAAAACCACATTTGCAACACAAGTTTTGATGAGTCGAGTGTTGAATAACAAAAATGTAGCAAACGATTTTGCATGTTACATGTAAAAATACTATTTGAGTTAAACGCTGATTAAATTAGGTGAGACATGCTGCTAAAAATTTATAACAAATTGTGTGAATATAATGACTAGCACCGTGAGAGTCTACTGTCCATCCAGATTTGAAGGTATTTACAACTGTTATCGAATAAGCTACCACACTGCAACTGCTTGATCACATAGAAATGACGGCTGTCATATTTTCGTGACCGTGACTGTAGTATGTTAGCTCAAATGACGTCAGATTTACTTGACATGACTGTAGAAATGTTACGTAAAATATATACTACTATAGCGCCGTCGGACCAACTCGAACTATTGAAATGTCACAGGGTTTCCTTTTGTTTATATTGTATGTCAAGAAATGTCTGTATGTGTCTTGTTGATTATTTCGTTGGGAACAGTAAAAATTCAGCCAAAAATAGCATGGGTATTCCTAGTCGTTGTCATTATGATAGTATAGCTACAAATTGAGTGCTACGTAAATGGAGAAAGCTGACCGGGAAAACTATCCTATTTCCTCTTTGGATTTTTACACTCGTATCCACTACCACGTAACATACATACTGCATGAATAGAACCTTCTTTTTTGTAACTGTTTCGAAATTCCACTTCTAAAAAACGACAATTCGTCTGGTTGTGCTCATTGTAAATAAAGCTGTTGTTCTAGAAAGAGAGTGAAAGAGATACAGTACAAAAGTCACTTCTTTTCCTATTGTTTCAAACAATATCAAGCCAAGAAAAATCGGGTTGTTGTGTATATTTACAATGGTCCCACTTGTATCAATATAACGAGGGCCGTTGTCTCATTTGGCGTTCCATGAATAATTTGCGAATACGAAACAGTTTTCTATTCCCGAATGTACATGCTATGCACACTAATACCTTTCTTCATACTCACGTTTTACACAATGGTAGCTCTAAAACATACAGCAGAATCATGTACAAACAGCTTGTATACTTATAGATGCAGCAGAAGAAGCAAATACATATATATGTATACCCACAAAAATACCAGTACAACAATATCATGACCCTTGAAAGAGTATCATTTACGGCTTAGAGTAACGTAACAATTTAACAAACAAGTTTTTAGTTTTCTTGTCTCTCACTTTCACTGCTTATTATGTTTGCACAAACTAAGTACATACATAAGCTTGTACATATGTATGGCGAAAATTTGCATGCATTTTATTTTTTTTGTCCCTCATCATGTGTTGTCCATTATTATAGAGCAAGTAAAGTACAACGTGGCCTTTCCTCACTTAAAACAATTTTGTTCAGTTTATTCTTCTTGAGAAAGGCGCACACAGACAACTCCATTTTCTAATATTCTCTTCTCTTTGTAAACGCCAAACTGACTGAACTACTTGGGTATTTGAATGGCGTGTGTGTGCTCAAGAGAGAATGCATCTCACTCAAACATCAAACAGTAATGGAATCCACCTTTCCTCCATCTAATGCATACATTATTTTACCATTCTACTTTCTTTTTTCGTCTTGTTTGTATTTCCCAAATTACACTACATCTGTATTTTCAGACATCACGGACCGTATTGCAAACATTAACCGGGTAGACAAGCAGCACTATAATATATTCATCCAACTTGAATTGCTATGCAATTACTCAAGTAACAAACTGTTGACCTTATCGTAATAACGATAATGATCATCATCCTCATTATCTGCATTATGCATCATCAATACAACGTCTTGCTGTGTAATGTATACGTTAGCCATATTCTTAACTAGCTAGCTAGCAAGTTTTTTTTGCAAGATTTTTACCCTCTTGCTTTTCTCCTCTTGGATAAATGTTGTTGGAGTAGTAATTGTGTCCTTTTTTGTGATACGATAGGTTGAAAATGTAAAATGCATATTTTGGAAGGAACCAAATATACTTTCACTCTATATACCTTGTACCTTTCTTCTGAATTGGGCATGTTGTATGTGTAAGCTATACAATATTTCTTGTAGCCTTCGGGTAAAATGAGCAAAGATGGGAATGAAGGGGTTGTTGTGTGGAAGTAGTTGCTGCGGCAGTGGCAGTAGCAGCGTCGCTAATAAGTTTTCTTTATGGCGAAATTGGCTTGATTCATGGTTTGGTTTAGTGAGTGAGAGGAAAAGAGTTTTGAAGTGAGTGTGCCATGCTTACAATAATAACAACTAGCAATAATAGCGTATATATAATATATCATATATGTGTGTTGTGTAGTTTAGTCGAAGCTGATTCAGGATTTAGGAAGAAGATTCAGTCAAATTTCCTTCTGGTCGTATTTTGGCTCACATTCAGCACTCAGCACATTTAATAATACATACATAATAGCTGTTCTTTATAGTATTACGTAGTAGTAGTAGGCGTGTATACTGTAATAAAATGTAAAATACCGGTACTCAGTTAGTTAGTGAGAAATGCAGACACAGAGCGAGAAAATATCTATCTTCCGGTTTTGTACTAGCTTTTCTATCTAATTCAACATACAACGTCGTCGTCGTCTTACACAAATGAAAGGAGAGATGAGGAGATGGGTAATCCAGAAGACCTCAACGAAGAGGATTACATTTTCTTTACTACAAAAAGATGAAACATGCAGACACACACACCAACAAAAAGAACGCATCGCATTGGCATGCATATTACCATGCCAAGATGATGATGAAGTATCTTAAAGAATTTCACCAGTCACTTTGTTAGATTGTGAAAATTCTTTTGTATGTTCATACGAATGATAGTGGTAGTATGTATAATAGACACTTGCCTTTTCTATTTATTATAGCATGTAAACAACCTGTAAATGGTTAATTTGCTTTTCCACATATGCATAGTATAGTGTGTATAGTATGCATAAGTTCAGTTTTGTATTAAATAGACACACATATTGTTTTTGCTTCTATAAATGTGTATTATTATTTGCTCTCTTAAAATGTTTACGGGCGTGTTACTTTGGTGGCGGCGGTGGTGGTAGTGGTGAGTGAGAATGGAGTATTCAAAATATGGATGTAGTTTTATACAGAGCAGTAGGTTGATGGGGACGGGATAAAGCAAAGAAGTTGGATGAAGTGATCTTCGATGCTACATTATTTCTCGTTCATTATTTCTCCCTTGGGCTCAACAGGACTCCCAACAATTTTTCCTATTATTATATTATCCTGTGAGTTAGGCACACAAAGAGAAAAAAGAAGGAGGAGGTAGATGCATACGGGGAGGAGGAAATGAGGAGACGGATAGGATATGAAGGGTATGATAATATGAGCCAAACTACAAAACTACCTCCATCATCCACCGCTACCTCCTTCTAGCCTTATGTATAAATAATCTGCGAACCAGGCCATGCCAAACAGAGGCATACAATAGCCGGAAAATAAAGCAAAGGAGCAAAAAAACAGACGGGAGTGGATCGTTGAAGCAAAACATAAGATTAGAAAATAAAAAGAAAAAAACCCTTGTCCTTCTTGTTTCCCAAATGAATACTAGAAAAAGAAACATCGTATGAATTGTTAATCAACTTGAATCTAACAAGGTCTTCTCGTTGTTGTGCTCTCTGCTTTTGTATGTACATTGTGTACAACTGTATAGTTTTTTTTTGCTGTAGCTCCTAGAAGCCCACGAAGAAAGTCTAAATATAATACGTACAAGAGGACAAACACAAGCTTTTCTACCAAATCAGTTTGTACAGGGCGGCGCTAGACAAAAAGCTCATTTTATTTAGCAACCCATGCATAATTCCTCCCTTAACCTGTTCTCTTTCAGCGTCGTTGGTTTCCTGCAAGTGTATACTTGATTGGATTAAATTAATTTACCAATAAGGAAAACTGTTTTTCAAAAAATGAAGCGATCAGTTTTTGTCGTCCCGTTTGTCTTTCTATTCTACTTCGTAATTTAAAATATGTGCTATGTGAATATCCTGCGTCACACTTTTGCAAACTACAATTTATCTGCAGAAAATATACAATTCCCAATGAACTTCCCACACACTGAACGGTTTACACAATCGTACATACTCACTCACTAAAAAACCTGTCATGGACACATTTTACATTTTGCAAAGAAAGTTTTGAACTTCCTCATCGTTTTCTTGTTGGAAGAGCTCCTCAGGGAAGATGTTTTTTCTTCTTCTTCTAATAAATACTTGGGTTTATAAAATAGATGAAAAATAATAAAATTCACGTTTCCATCCATTTTCATTAATACACAGTGATTCAATCAAAAGAAGTATTTGAGGATGCAAGATAATAATAACAGCAGAAAGTTGTGTATGCCTGTTAAGGCCTTTGGTTTTTTTGTACAGTTTTACAGAGTTACTCTTCCCCTTGCCCTCTTTATTATTTTTTATTAAATACGTAGTGTAGTTGCTAGGTAAAAAATGAAGCTGATGATCATCATGATAGTACTCCAACACCGTCGTCATCATCATCGCCAGCATAGCATCGTCATCTTAACAACCAGTGCATACCTAGTTGCTGTTGCTGCTACTACTACATTATTACTGCCAGTAGATATGTAGGTTCTAATCATGTTTAGCCTTGGTTTCGGAGAAAAGAGTGGAAGAGTAGTCAAGGAAGCTGTAAAAGCATGAGCGGTCGTTTATAAGAAGCAGGGGATTGTAGTATAGTTTGTAGTGTTAGTAGTGGTGTTTTGATCATTTTCTTCAAGCTTCTTGTTTCACCTCCCCAGGAAACCACGTGTAATGAACTAGAAGAAGAAAATTGGAAAGTTGCTGAGCAGCAAGTTTTCATTGTAAAATTACGAGAAAAAAAGAGGCTGACTACTTGTTTCTGGATTGCTTGTCGCGATGGTAGGTGTACGAGAATAGCTATCTTTCTTCTTCCTCTTTTCATACGTGTACATAATATGTATATCTATCTAAAATCTACACCTAAATAGTATAAGATGAAGATGATAATCATTATCATCCTCATCTTCATGTTGTATGTTTGTACCGTCAGTCACTCTGGTTGAAGCAGCAGAGTATAGTATGTAGTAGCAAAAAAACTAGATAGATGGGTAAAAGGTGTTGCCTCGAGCACCTTTTAAGTTACCACCATCATCATCATCTTACCACACAGCCATCACTGCTGGTACCAATGTTGCTGCTAGTCTGACTTTTTTTTACCTACGAAAATAAGATGAAGAACAAAAAAGTTCGGGTATGGAACAACCAAAAGTTTTAGCGTGAAGGTGCAGAAAGTTTTATTTTTTAAGAGAGACAAAAAGAAAGAGACAAGCTTGTTATTTTACTAAGAGAATGATGTGTTTGGTGTGAAGGGGATGAATAAAGCAAGGACGATAATATTTAATAATGTTAAGCTGTGCTAAAGTTAAGAAGAAGATATAACTTATACGACAGTGTATTAACTGTGTTCACTGCAATGAATATATTAAGCATGCGTTGTTGTCGACACACATATAAAGTATGCATCATTACAAAAAAAAGTACTTGTCATCAATGACAATTCTTTTATTGCCCCATAGTAGTTGTATGTCATTGATTGCATTTAGTATTTACAACAAAACAACCAGCATCAGCGATTTTTCTACATGTAAGATATATAGATTGTTCGCACACTCCATAATGAGATAATTTTTTTTTCAGGGGAATCGGTTCATTTTTCACCAAGCTGCAGACCATTTCGCACGCCAAACATTAGCGCCACACTGTGGAGAAAATTTGAGATGCTTAAAGCATCAAAACTGCAGGAATCTCTGGTGAAAGCTGTTGAGCAGCCACCGTCATCTAGCAATAACAAAACTATAGAACATTCTAGTTTATAAACTGAGTTCCTGTTTACCAACAAAGGGGGCTTTTAGTCTAAGCTTTCACTCTAGTTTTGGTGAAAGCCATGACAGGGTTCTAGGCCTCAACAGTTCGGGTCTTACAGTGCAGTGGTCTCTAGCGACAGGATCTTCAACACTTTTACAATATCAGTTGTTTTAGTCCACGCAAGTTCTACAAATTTTACTAGATGGAGAAAGCAGTTTGTAACTTTCTACTGCTTCTTACTTTCGCATTTTATACAAAGCGTTTATAATATGTTTAAGCGCAAATATGTATTTTTTTTTGGCTAACGTTCTTGTTCTAGCATTATTTTGATCATAACTCTTTTATACATTTATTACACTTGAGTGGCTACTTATAAAAACAAAATGGAGTAATAATAATGTTTATTTTCCCTCCATACTTTATATTGCTACCTCAGAGTTCTTGCACATTAACGTCCAGCAAACCCTGTGCTGGTTGTTACGTGTAGCTCAGCAGACGTTTTCATGTGCCTCACGCAATTTCATCAACTCTCTATATAACCCACCACCTCCACAAAAAAAGTATTCTAATTTATACCCCTGTTCCGCAACAACAACTAATTCAACTTGGCATTTTCTTTCTGCAAACTTACCTGTATAATATCCACTTTTCTCCGTAGAACAAGATTTTTTTCAGATCAATACCAAAAATATGTACCAGTGCCAGCGTAAAAGTTGGTTCCTTTCTTGTTTCTTTTGTTAAATTTCAAATAAGTTGCATGATTTCACTCAAAAACTTACAAATGGTCAATGGGGTCACGAGGAAAGGGTATCCATAATATTACGTTTTTGTAATAAATATAGTTTTGGTCCTGCCTTGTGGGCCAGTCCGGTACAGGCAGACCAACAAAAATTTTGAGGTCGAATTTATGTATTTTGCTGAATACAATTTATAGCCTCGGAAGTTTTATTGAAATAGCAGTGGCACATGCATTACAATTCCCACTTTCTGTAAAATTTCACAGAGCTGTTACCTGTGTAACATGCTTTTTGTGTTTGTTTTATTATTACTACTTGCTCAGCTTTTTTTCTTTCGTTGAAAAAATGTACGGGGACTATCACGTAACTACGAAAAACAACAAGTCAATCACTTTATTTATGAAGCTAATGTCTAAAGTATGTTGTCTCGCTTCAATTTAAATAGAATTTACATGCCTATGTAGTCATATCAAATATTTGTGTTCACTTTATTATTTTTAAACCACTTGTTACTGTGCGTGTCTACATTTTTTAGTTTAAGCTAGTATGTCAAACTGCGTCGCCATACACAAATGCTTATTAAGGACTGTGAATGTTTGGATGATATCATTTGGTGAAATTAGCGAGGGGAAAATACAAATGTTATTTTTTATCAATAGTCAATATTTCGATTCAGAAGCTTTATAAAAAATAATAGTTGGAATATTTTGGGTAACACCCACACATATTTACTATTTCGGTACACAGATTTTAAATTACAAAAGAGTAGCACAGTTAGTGAAGAGCAATCAAAATCGATAAGCTAATGATATTGTCTTTTTCTCAACAAGCAGAGTACAATAAGTGGGCTATTATTTGGCTTTAGTGCTTGGGTTAGTACTTGACATCCGTTCCATGTAAGCCTCTATTCTGCTCTAGTTTCTTTTCCAAGTACTGCCGCACTGTTTGGATGACTGACAAGACAAGAGTGGTACACACAGTCGTTAAAGGAAATAAACAGGTTGTTATATTTTACGAAATTGCTTTAATATTTGCTTACATGCATACATTAGTACAAACTACACACATTGAGCACATTGAATGGTGAAAAGGCATCATAACAAAATATAAAATGGTACCTTTCAGTTTGGTTTAACTTATCCAGAATGAATCTTTTCTGCTTTTTTGCTACTACTGTCCGAATTACAGAAAATCATTCCAACTTTTATATTTATGTCTTACCTGCAATTTTCAATCATCATTAGTATAATTATTATATATGTTACATAAAAGAAGAAAAAAATATTTCGGTGCTATTTCAGATCGCAAAGCTTTTGATGAATTTTCTTTGCATTTGAAAGTAGCACAACTCTTCTCTTTCGTGGGATAATCGTGCTACGGTACAATTTAATCGCTCCTCCATAAATATTTTTTTTGCTGATGCCATCCTAATCATCATCACTTCCACCATCACCATTCACCATTATCGATAAATAAAAGGTAGCAGTAGCGATGTATCCTGAACGTACACTTTGATTCAATTACATTTTGTAGTGAAAGCCCTTAATTGACAGACAGGAAATGGCAGAATCGTATTTCCATTCAGTGACCCTAATTGACTGACAGGAATTGATATAGTCTAACAACAACACAAAAATAGGTAAATGTTTGATGGTGGCGAGAGTTGGCTTGTTCTTATCGCTCCGCTTAGCTTGACGTCGCGTTTTGTTGGACGCTACTCTTCATTGAGCATTTCCTCCACCAAAAGCCACGTACAACGAGCCAGTCGCCAAACTATCTATTTGTTTTTAGTAGCAATCTACACTATCTATAATACGCCAATTTGAAAACAATCTCATTTCTGACACCTTTTCACACCAGTTTATAATTGTACTATTGTGAATTCTTATTACAACGTACACACATTAGCTAGCCCAACGTAATAATATTCATTGACCTGAAAATTGATGAGGTATTTTGTCCTTGCAACACACATGCCGACTTCGACGGAATGATAAATTTTTTAAAAGAACGTGCTGGCTAGACATTATTTTCCAGGAAAAATAAGCAGTCAATCGAAAACAACAAATAAAGAGGATTAATGTCGCAAACATTTGCACACGTGGAATGTAGTTACACATTCCACGGTGAATAAACTAATTACCTTAAATGCATGATTACTTGCGTGGTCGTGTATGTTCTCCAGCATTACATGATCAGATTAACAGCTTTAATGACCGTTTTTTCTCTGCGTTAATGAGGAGCATTCAACCAGGCCATTTTTACTAGTATACTTTTCGAGAAAATCATGACACCGATGGTGAAATACTTTACCAGCAGTAAAAACAAGACACTAATCATTTTCAAAAGAAGAAAACATGCCAGTTTGAATGCACACACAAATTTTCAATCCCTCAAACACATTTCTTTTACAACGTATTTTAGTCTGTAGTAACAGACTATCGTGCGTTTAATGACTTGCTTTCATAGACCGAAAATACGATCACATTTTTGTTCGTTTTTTTTTGATGTCAGGAAGGCAAGGCAGCCTAGCCTACTTATTTTGCATGTTATGAAACTGTACACTTGTTCAGTGTAATGTACGAAAACACCGAAATACTATTATTTTCCAATTTAAGACAACAATGTAATGGCTTTATTAAAAATTAGTGAGGTGACTGGAAATTCCCTGCTTACGTATGAATGCCTGGATACCTAGGTACATCCAATGATGAAATGCAATGCTTTTTAAAAAATCAACAGAGGCCACAAATATGGTTCCACATTTTTTATTAGAGCGAAGAGCATAATATCTCCCTTTCGCCTGATAGACATTTTCTCTGGTAAAATATAATGAGAGTAATGATTGCAGTCCAATGATGAATGAGGACGGTCGAATGAAAATGAGTTGACAAAGTTCTTAAATACTTTGTACATCACCTTATCAAAGTGCACTGCTACTGCTAGTCAAATTATTATATACAAATTCAGTTGGAATTTTTCTTGGAGACCTGGATTTTTTTTAATGCGACACACACAGGCACGAGAACAACAGCATGGCATGGTACTTATTGCTGTTGTAATGATAGCAAGCAGCGCAGTGTCCTAGTGGTCGCGTTTTTTATTAATAGTCGTAGTAGCGGCAGTAAAGGACTGTCATTGTCAGTTTTGTCAGCTGAATAAGTAATAACGACGATAATAATGACTGAACTTGCATATTACATATCATCATATTATGACGGGCAGCTGCTTTCTTCTCTGTTTTTCCGTGCTTTGCTATATGCTCTTCGAAATGCTAAAAGGCAAATGCCGTTTTTTTAACTGCTGGACTGGACAACAAGGTAGGACACAAACGAGTAGAAGTAGGATGATGATAGTTTGAGTGAATGATAATGTGTCACATATGTACTTCGAGTTAGTTTGCTGTGTTAATATATGTAATTACGCCCATGTGATCGGGGAAGGACGCTTAATAGTTCATCATAAATTTATACATGCGTATATATGTATAACTTGAAGTACAGTTTATTATAGTAATCTATAGTAAACTGATTTTTTTTTTCAAATCTTTTTAGTATTTGTAAACCAAATTTTGCTTAAATCTTTAGAAGTTGATAAGGAATTGGAATACTGGCAATCCGATAGAATATTTGAAACAATGTATTGTTTTTTGATAACCTGCGTTAGTAGTATTGCGTTTTCAAAAAAAGGACTTTATTTTATAAAAAGAACATGCAAAGCTACTTCACACAGTAAAAATATCATCACATTTTAAAACATGAACATGAGTAATATACCGTACATACATATCAGCTAAGTATGCATGGTTAGGCATTGCGAAATTGCGTCATATGTAAATGTTTAGTGTTTCGTACTTTTTTACCAAGTATTTATAATATTATTCACATGTTATTCCCTTTCTCTTGAATTCGTCTTTCACTCTAAATGTTTTTTTGTTGCTGATATTGTAAATGCGGAGTAGTGTACATGTCACTTACTTTTTTAGCTTGTGAAATTTTTTTTTGAGAAAATGTACAAAAATTATGTAAGTAGTTGTTGTTATGTGTATATTACAAGTTTCATTCCTTTTGTACGTTTTTCTTTGATTGATTTGTTGTTAGCGGGAATATTTTACCTGCCTTTTCGTTGTAATCTAGAAGAACAAAGTGTGTTTATTGTCCATATAAATGTGTAAACTTGTGTAAAAAACATGACTATGCTCGCATTTTTTCTTTCCCTTTCACTATTCCCCCTGTTATAGGCTTGTGATGGGACGGTTTTAACATAAAAAGCTAATACAGTACTCAATTGAAAGCTTTTGTGTACTTGAGGTGAAGTATACGATCAATTTTGGAAGCATACCTAATATTGAATTTTCCACATTGATTATCTCATATTTTCTTACATGTTTATACAACATATAACTTTTATTCAGCCGCCGACATATTAGGAGATCATCAATAAATCATACAAATATATTTTAGAAATTTAACCGTGACATAACTGTAGCATCCTTTAAATGTCCGTTTTTGTAAAGTTTTCGTACGAGATTATTATTTATTTTATTGTGTACAAATCACTACCTCTTACTTCTACGATGATCGTGATGATGCCAAGTCAACAATGCCAATGTGCTCACAAGAAGTGAATGGGGGTGAACTATAATCTCCGCTTTTATATCCATTATTTGTCTTGTCGACCTTTTTCTTCGTTTATATTCTCTTCCCATAGTCAGTCTTCTCTCTATATTCTGTGTAAAAACTGACGGAAGAGGAAGTGGACATAAAACGAATAGTCATGAAAGTGCTCTTGGCTATGTTTGCACTGTTGTTGTTTTCGCCATTACCGCAACTCCTTCTGCTCTTCTGGCTCTCCTTTCTCCCTCGCTGCTTCCTTTTTTTCCTTCCTCTGGCTACTCAAAAAAGTACACATGACATGCAATGTGTACGCACGTTGAAAAGTTCACCTCTCATCCGCCACCAGTCTGGAATGCTTGCTCAAAGCAAAAAAACGGGTATTCGTTTTTATGCAATAATTTCGATTTTTACAATCCTCAGGCGGCTCTGTGGAATCCAGTAGTCACACGTTGCCGTTACATCCATTACATCACATAATGTACGTACGTAGTGGGCATGCATACACATAACTGCGTGTAATCTACTCATAATTCTTGTACAATTGTAGAAAAAAACTGTGATGTAAATTTTTACGTAGTCAAGTTAGATGACAATATCCACACACACTTTCCAACAAAAAAATACTTTTTCCTTTTTTCACGACAAAGTCCATTAAACTTGTCCTAAAACTTCAAGTTAAGTGCCTGGGAAAACGTAAATTAGCACGAGACGAAGCGAAGGAAAAAGTAGGAGGTATACTTATTTGTTGGTTGGAGAGTAAGGTGGTGTGGAATGAAAGCAACGTTAACAAAAAAAAATACACCTATATCATATAACCTACCGTCAGCAGCCATCATGTGAATATGCATACTTTTCTTGTGTTTCGAAGTAAAAGCGCCTTAAAAATATTTACATTTACATAATATGCATTAGAGACATGCCAACTCTAATATCCAGCGTCGCGTCGTTGTATATGTGTAAGCCATTAGGAATTTTTCACATGACCAAAAGAGTTTTCAGTTTCAAGTAAGAACGGAACATGAATGCTAGGATAACAGTAAGCTTGCGTTTAAGTACAAAATGAAATGCTATTTTCATACCATAAACATACATATAGCTATATACATACTTTTTTTGTTGAAAAATCAAACTCAACTTTGGCAGTTATTATTATTACGGTGTACAAGAGTATGTGTATATCTTTGAGTACTAGTATATTATGCAGCGACATGCATGTACTAATGTGCATCATATCGAAAGTATTATATACATTTTTCACTATACTTTCTTACTTTTCTTGGCTTTCGTGACCTAGCCGTTTTTTTTTCTACTTTTTTTTGAACAAGTTAAGAGAGAGAAAGTTAAGATCTTATCAAGATCAAACCTGAAATTGCTGTGTGAAGAAAGAGTGAGATGGAAAGGGAGAACGAAGGGGGAGTTTTTTGGAGGGGAGTAAGTGAGTGAGAGGACTAAAAGTTAAATTCATGGTTACAAAGAAATCGTTTTTCCCTTCGTGCACGAGTTTTAAGGTTCTTCCATCTTGGAAGCAGAAACACAAGTGTACTTAAAATTCACCTTAATTGCTGTTGTATGACTTTACTTTGTAGTTCGTAGTCATGTTAAACTGACATCGACGTCTTTGCAATGAGAAAGTATTATTCTTGAAGGGCTATGAAGTAGGTGTACGTTAGGATTGTTAGGCTGGATGATGAACGTACACTAATATAATGTACGTACAAAACGAGCAAATACCCAGTCCCGTTAGTGTTTAATGCCAACAAAATAACAACAAATAAATTAGGAATAACTTTAATAAGTACAACCAAGTTTTTTTTACTTATTATTATCATCATGCCAGTTTTCCTTCAACCTGTTAACGGCATCCTGGTATTGGGAAAAGTAATCCCATAAAACAATTATAGTTGTAACCTGGAGTAACATGCCCCAAACCAATGAGTATGGCAAGCTTAGTAAAAGAAAGTAACAGAGCACAATAAATGAAAAACATCTAACAGAGGGCACCAAAAATAATACTTTGACCTTTATGCTTTGTCCGGACTCCGGACTTTTGACATGAAACATGCAACCAAATCTCGTTCGGCAGACCATAATGCTTGATTGACTAGTTTTAAATATACGTCGCCATCATTTTGCATGCAATTCCACCATTTGTGCTCTACCCAGAAACCCTTTTCTATTGTTTTAATATTTAGAATGAACATTAAAATACTTGTATTTAGAAATGATTTTATTATCTTTGTTAAAAGTGATTAAGTTCACAACAGCTTTTTGTTAAAAGTCTCGTACAACTTATAATACATATACTACACGTTTAATGCATAAATGTTAGATGATACTACGTACATTCGACAAGGCATTTGGTGTTAGTTTAGATGATAAGACAACAGGACGTGACAACGTCGGGAATTCGGCCAGTTGGTACTCTTTTGCAAGCCCACATATTGTCTTCTTTGTTCACTTGAAATAGTATTGGATTTGCATGTAGCAAAGACATTTCCCATAATGCACCTCTTGTTCTCCTTTTCATGTTAGATCGACCCATCTCCTCACAGCCTGAAAAGAGAAGCTGAAGAAATGGGAAAACTCCAGAAAGAGTTTTGCATGGACATGTTAGTGCAATCCCGTACTTATGCTATTACTATTATTATTATTATTGGTAGTGCTTACTTCTTCCCGAAAAGAAGTACATCAAAAGAAGGAATCTATACGTTTTTATATCGTTATTGCAAAAGAAACCCTTACCTCTAAACCAAGGGTAAGAAAAGCAGTGGATTTACATAAGTTTTTTTTCTTCTTTTCATTGACTTTATAAAAAAATATATGTACGTTTCCACATGTTATACGGTAAAATATATCGTTTAAGCATGCATGTTAGTACCTCTCTAGTGGTGGAGCACTGATGCTGTTTACTACCTTGTTCGCAATGTAAATATTACATATACGTTTGCACCGATGGTATATGTACTATTTCTATCTTGTATTTGTGATGGAGAAAGTGAATGGATGTACCACTATAAAAGTTTTTTTTAAACATGCATGATCCCATCAATGCCATTGCTGCTTTTTACAACGAAAGGAATATTGTAAAAGTGTTGTTATAACCTCTTACTTCCCTCTTCTTTTATTCTACTTATACAAGTAAGTAGACTGACACCACACTTTTGCACTATCGCTTCACATCGTCTGCTTGTTTTTCTTACTTTTTTTCTCTCTTCTTGACTTTTTCGTCGAAAGAGATATAGCTAGAAAAGCATATATGTACAATAAATGCATATATATAGTTTGTCCGAAGTATAAAATTATAAAAGTTGTGTCTATGTATGTTGGGTATGTATGCATGCAAAACTATCATTCCAGCTTTTTAACTTAAGCCAAGAAAATCAAAGTGGAAAGTATGGGCACTTTTGGGAATACACGAACCTTTATTATGTGATCGTCTTGAATAATATGAAATGGCTTAAAATCCTGTTATATATGCCATGACGATCGGCCGGTGCCAGTGAGTGGCGGTAGCGGTAAAGCACTAGAACCACTATTGGAGGTGGTTTGGTGGTGGCATGGCAGTATAAGCAGGAAAAAGATGCAACTTATTTTGTTAGTTTTCCTATTTGACTTGGGACATGCCAACTTTTTTCTTCTACTTCTTTTAGTTTGAACTCTCAACTACCTTCGCTTAGCCACCTTTACCACCATCACTACACCCGCCTTGTGCACTATTATTGGTGGTGGTATGGTAGTGCTAAACCAAAGGAAACAATAACCATCCAACTTCCACCAAACAGACCAAACCAGCTCTTCTTCGAGGTGGATAATAATAATGTCGGTCGATTGGTTGGTCGGTTTAGTTTTTTTTAGCTTTTCACAGAAAAATGTAGACAGTAATATATATAAACATGTATGCACACAAATGTCAAGGAATGTTTCCTCTCATAATATTATCGTCAACATCGTGATATCATGCAAAGAAATAAAAATACATAATACCAAATCTACAAGTCATAATTTTATTTTAAGCCTTATTTTGTATTAACATATGTAGGTATATATATACCATGCATTTATGCATGTGGAATAGTTCAGCTTGTGTAACTTGCAACTTTTGTAGCTTTGCCACTCGTTCCTGGATAATTCATAACAGTAATAAGTATTATAGCTTTGGTGTAAAACCTAAGAAGCAGGAGAGACGCAAAAAGTCAGACAGATGCATCATATTGCAGTATAAAAGAAATATATTTTTTGCAAGGTGTACCTCATTTTTCCAGATCATATCGACATGATATTACGTATGAATAATGCTGGTTCGTTCATCTGTCCAACAAAAGTTTTTCAATATTTTGATGTGCACAGACGAAATATGAATTAAATCATAAAATGCTTAATTAATGTACATAATAATAATAGTAACAATTTATGAGTGCATTTGTCTATGTTGTATATAAACTAAAGTACATTTGGGTTAGTTTGCAGCTTGTTAGTGTATGCTCATCGGTTAAAACATTACTACTTGACATTGTAACGTACCCAATAACTCGTTTGACTTCACATGAAAACTTGTAATAAACGTCAGACTAGCCGAGTATCATCAACGTAACGTCATCACAGTCAAGTTTTCCCATTAGCTGTATAGCTTGGCTTCGAGGTGTATAATTTAAAAGAAAAAAAAATGAATGTCTTCTGTAGTAAACACTACGAAGTGAAAATAACACTGACAGAGGTACATGTAGATAAAATAAGTTTTCCTTTTCAACTTGGCTTTCCCCATTCCTTGTTTCTGAAGTACACTATTACCAAAAATATCATCATTTCTTATCTATTTACCTTCTTGAGTCCTTTCTGGGCTGCTAGAAAGCCAAAAAATAAAAATTTAAAAAATATATGCAAAATGTTCATTTTTAAAAGCGGATGAAGGGCGTAAAGATCATTATCATCTTCATCATGAACGGCATAAGCTGTACGAATAAGCAGCGGTGGTAACCATACCGACATCCCTTCAGCTCAGCTATCATCATTGACCATTCTTCATCTTCTCTCGTTCATATTCCTCTGAAAATGTTCATGCCTTTCTCTCTCCTCTTACCCTTGCATTTCCTGTTAGTAAATAGTAATAGAAAAGTTTATAATGTAATAATACATGTACAGCAGCAAAAACACTAAATAGCAGCAGCACACCATGTCACACCAATTCGACTAAACTAGAGGGAGAGAGAGCAGAACCTTGACTATTATGACTGCTGCTACTGCAACGGTCTTTCATGAATATTAATGATTACTAAGTACCTTGTTTGCACAGCCATGACAGGAGAAAATGACCTTAACTCTGCCTCACTTTTCCTTCTAGAATCTTACTCATAAAACCCATACTCGTTCCACTACATCATCATAACTATTTCTCTACTCTTTTTAAGTGAACGTAGTGCAAAAAATGCTTCTTTTAAACTACTTGGTTGACTGAAATAGCTCTGAAAGATAATATCTGTGAAAATTTCTTGTCTTTTTTTACCAGACGTCTTTAAAATTTGGATGGTCTCGGCAACGAAACTTCTACTTGTCAATAATGCGCGCTAGCTCATTAAAAATACAAAACGTGATTAAATATTATCTCTACTTACTAGTAAAAATATAACTGGGACAGTAGGTCCACTTTGAGACACAAAGATTGTCTGTCACATGATTAAATAGGTACAGCTACTAAAAATAGATGCACACATCATGTACTTTTTTGCCAATGCATGTAGAAAATTATATTGTAACTTTTTATACTTTGGGGATGGCAATTTTTATGAAAGGAGTAAAAATGGCAAGCAATGGAGAGCCTAAGATGGACCATAACATTATATACGTAAGTTGGTGAGGTACACGTTTTTACTTTCAAGACTTTGCTCGTTCACTTAACTTGACTATATGTAGCCTAGCTCCATTGCCGCTGCAACAATATCGTCTTTCAGATCAGCATAGTCTTGTGTTCCCCGTCGTCGTCTTGTTCATCTCTTTCCGTCCGCAAAGCTTTCTTTAGTTTTCGTTTTTCCTCCCTTGTTTCTAGCAATTGGCAACTTTTGAAGGCTAAGCACGTTTAGAACCTCTTTCGTGGCCCGTTTGCTCTTCCGCTTCTCTCCCGGTCTTCCCACATATACCTTGTTGTATTATATACTTGTTCACATACACAGAAGAGTAGTGTAGTGTAGACATTGGCATATCACAAAAGAGGAACGAACTAGTGAAATGAGATGAAAAAGTAGAGTAGAACATAGACACTAAAGATACTCTGTGAGTTATTATTACGCGGTTTTGGTTGTACAACAGGATACGGTATAATATGTATGTACATAATATGTATATGTGTACCCACGAAATTCACATGCACGATTATATGTCATCATTATATTTATCAGTAAATGATGCATACTTAAATTTAGAAGTATACACATGTAATATTACTAGAGCTAACATGCAAAATTGTGGTTCGAGTCAGTAGTGTAGTGGTACAATGGGAAATATTAGTGGTCTTTCCCAGTAAAAATATGTTTTGTATTTATGCTTAAAATGAAAATATAGCTACCAGGAAAAGCAGATGAACCACATCATCATCATATATAGTCTATCTAACTACACAGTTGTTTTTTTTGCGCTGCCGCTAGCACCCTTGCCGCCGCTACTACCAGAAATGTTCATCCCATTTAGAAAAACAAAAACAACAACAAACATTCTTAGTAAAGTATAAACTAGCGGCAGCAGATGTACCTATTTATATATTTAATACTTTTGGCTTAAAGGTTTTATGAATATAAATGTGGATGAAGTAGCAATTCAAAAGTATAATCATGCTTCATCTTACTAGCAACTTGCAAACTGTTTCCCTGTGTAAATGTGTGTCTGTATTTTTTTGTTATGTATGAATGAATTGCTGCAACAGCAGTCGACAACTTTCACCGCATATTGAACATTCGGATAAGGCAATCTTGAACGCCTTCATTGAGTGTTTCAAGAGGAAAAGAAGAAGAATGTACAGAACAGCACGCATGCATAAACTTAAGTAAACAATTTTGTTCTAACTGAAAATATGCTTCTAAAAACCAAAGTCTTAGTTTATTTATGTATTTGAAAGCAATTAAGCATTTCAACAAACTTACTACGTCATGACCAATTCGTCATCCATGCTTGTGTATGAGCGTGATCTAAATTTCATTACTTTTTGCATTTGTTCATCGACTCATTCATATAATGAAAAATCCTGTCAATTTTTCACGGTTAACAGGTTTTTGCAAATTAAACATTGTTATATTGATGCATGTAAATGATTCATAAATGTAAATGTGTATGTATTCATCTTGTATGAAGTTGTATGCATGATGAGCTCTATTTGTTTTACTGTCAGTTTACCTGACAATGAACCATATTAGCTTGTTTATGATGGATTATGATATTTTCACGGCTTACGACTTACTATTCTTTTTAAAGTGTAAGCGTTCCAACAAGTGATAACTGACATTTGCTCGCAAAATCATTTGATTAAAAAAAAATCTATTTTGAACTTCGAGCTTCATTTTTAGTAGCGTGCAATAAGAAGTAAAATCAACGTTTTGATATATTCTCCAACCAGCTACCCTTAAATTCTTGAGACATATTGTTAGCAGAAAATAGTATTTTAGAGGAATAAGTCAATATGAAGGAAATTCACCATAAACAGGCTCCGGTGGTCTATCGTGAGTGCGTGAATGTATGTCACGCGTTCATACGTTTCTTGGACCGTGTAACCTTTCCCAAATCAACTGATTTCTTCCCATAACGATGATCATATGCTTGACAATACTGGCATAGCAAGTAACAGAAGTAATATGGCAATCATCAGAAAAGTGTGTATTTTTTATAACTTCGAAATAACCTTACATAAATCAAACATGCATTCCATACTGCTTTCTTTATAGGACATCGTATGAGCATTACCTAGTAATAACGAATTATCCTACTTTGGCACCAAAAACTATATTGGCAATCAGAAAGAGAGAGAAGTTGGTAATACCTTCGCTTTCTCTTCCGCTTTGTTCTTCGTACACACACACACACACACACACAACTTGTATATATTTCGCTCACTTTCTCTCCTTTACACTAAGAGTTTCAGAGCATTTCCTATTTCACAGGCATATCTGAACTACCATAACAAGCCAAAAACAAGCTCTACTATCTCTTTAATAATCATTGTCGTATGTATGCATCTAGTTATACTTCCTTTCTACTCCTCTCCGTCTCTTTCTGTGAAAGAAGCCAACTTGCACACTTTTCACTTGACATATTAAGATTGTATTAACGTACATATGTATGAATCTATCTTTTATATCTCGTGTCTGTGTACGTGTGATGATGATCATCGCTTTAATGTCGCAAAATCTAGGCAGTTTCTACCAAGAGAGATAGAGAGGTAAGCTGTAAAATAGTACAACCAAGATCGTTAAGGTTTTCTTGGTGGTCGATATCTGGGCATGTTTCAAGATGCGCTCTATATTATACTTAACTGCAACATAATATCACTGAAATATTCCATATTTCTCTATATATGATTCTTTCCTCCTCAATACTTACAAATATACTTATAACTCGCATACTATGTCATACGAATAATTGACCCTTGGATTATATTTGACTTTACCTGTTAAAGATCCAATTCTTTGTAACCGTAAATGTGAGTGTGTTCCAGTCATGTCTTGCTTAGAAGCTACAATCCTTTCTTACACTGTATATAGTAACCTTAATTTACTTTATTTCACTCGTTTAGAAGGGACAATTTCTCTTGTGTGATTATCGTTAAACTCTAGCAACCACAACCCCGATGAGCATTACACAATGCAATCATTATGAAAGTGTCCATAAATAGTCTGCATTCATACCATCATCATGCATTTGTTTTGTTTAGAAAGTAAGTGTTTAAATGCAACTTCAAGTATCTTCATCTTCCTTTGTGGTACACCTAACACCTGGTGAGCCTAAAACTATAATACACACATAGGATGATGATGGGCTATTCCTGGTATGTATATTTTTAGCAAGATTATGATATGTATGATATGTATGATAATGACAATCTGGGTCATTATAAGCATGACTAGTATCATTTTCCTTCTGCTTCCCTACACATCTCTGTAATTCAATTTATCATACGTTAAAGGTTTGGAGTGCTCTAAAATGAACTTGTACTTGAATTTCATCATTTTCCACAAATGAGAACACGTGTTCTGTACTGTACACTAACTCAATTTACTTGCAGTGAAATGGCTCTCTTCACCTCCAACTTGACTTTGTTGGTAGATTTATATTTGTTGGAAAACGTGCAACACAAAAATTGCAACTCAGTAATGAACCCAATTCAAAAGAGAAGACCTTCAAAAACTTTCGATAAAAATAGAAATAACAATCGATCGTGATCTTCAGTTATGATCCAATCTTTTCAAAAATCAGTAGCACACCTACCGTCTACCACTACCATCGTCTTGTTTCTTTTTAAACTTCTTTAAGGTTCATCCTGTCAGTTATAACAATACGCATACGACAATGTAGCCCTCAGGAAATGTTTACCGAAAGACGTGAAAAGGTTAAAGAAACTTTTTATGTGTTACATGATACCTTTTTAAAAGAGATAAACAAAGTTAAGTCTGTTAAACGTTGCCTTTTTGGTAACTTATACAATTTAAGAAATAGAGATCAGATGAGCGGTGGACAGTCTCTATATCTTCCTTAAAACCAAGAAGAGGGAGATAGAGTTGGGAAAAGGTAAAAAGCGACTTCGTAATCGTCACCGTCGACAAAGTAGCTGTAACATAATATTATACTTCCTTTACGCAACTTTATTCTAGCACACTCATTCCAGACGTACAATGAGTATTTCAGTGCAATGAGCATCTTATTGTACATGGAGGCGCCCGGGATGATAGTACTGCTACATAAGTATATAATACCGAAAGAAAATAGCAAAGGCAATAGTAGAAAAAAAACCAACGGAAAAACTATCCGTTGCAGACAGTGCCCATGGGCAACATTCTTGAATTGGACCCTCCGGCATTCACTTCTTTACAACTTTCTTTCTTACCTGCTTTCCTCAACTACCGTCTTGTATACAGTGTATACCACCACGAGTGCTTCTTTGCTACTTTGTTATTCCATTCGCCACTATCAGAGCAAGATTCACTGTACAACTTGTATTAATAAGCCTAGGAAGCCTTCCATGCGTTTTATAACTTATCTACTTGACTACTTACCCATATACCTACCTACCAACATACCACATGACATACAATTTCATAATATATTGCAATAAAATCTCATAAAAAATACATGCTTTTGTCTACTCGTATATATATGGTTAGAATCACCACCACCAGACCTGCCAGCAAAACAGTATTGTTTTACACATCTTTTGTGAGACATAATAAGACAAGAGAAGTGGGAGAGAGGGACACACAAGAAAACAAAATAGGAGAGGAAATGGGGGAATAGTAAAGAGCGGTGTAAAAAAAATCCACCTATACCAGACACGAGGAAAAAGTGAGAAAGATGAGGATATTACGTTTAGATAAATGTTGTATGACTTTTTTACTCCCCTACTACTTCTTCGTAGAGTTTTGCACAAATGTATTGTAATATAAATAGACACGGGTGTAGGGACACATATGTATCCTTTTTCCGGTCCACAGGTCGCATTGGACTCTTTCACTTCATTTCTCCAAAATGTTCACAAGAACAAGATGCAATTTGTTCTTCACTAAATCGCTCTCGCTTAGCGGAGATGCGTAGTTATGCAATATATAGGGTGGTGTAGGGAGATTCTAATATGCTTCATGGACTCATTGGAAAGATGAAATGTAATTTGCAAAGTTATCAATATATTTCCTTTTCTTTGCTTTTCTGCTTGACGGACGGCGCCATGTTAGTATTCCTATTACAGCAAAAGTAGAGCTAGAAAGTCATCGGGTACTACCCTGACAGTTCTTATCATCATCGCTGTCGTTTTCATGAGAAAAGCAATAAGTAGTATCGTTTAAAGTGAAAGGAAGTGTATATAAGAACCATTTAAGAAACGATAATAGCTTTAATTTGAACATTTACAGTGATGACGATCATGATAACAAAATTGAACTGGAGCGTGTATTTGTGTGTGTGTGTGTGTGTGTGTTTCGAAGTGAAGAGATAGTCTATGTCTGTCAGTATCACAACGTGGACAAAACCAGTATAGTATCAAATTGCTATCGTCTTGGTAGTCATTACAATCGCGTGAAAATTTAACTATGGAAAACGACATCTTTTACTCAACTTTACACGAAACCATTTTACATTTCTTTTTTCTATAGTATATACTTATCTTTTTATGCATTTACCACATTTATTGAATCATGATGATGACGATGATTGAAATAGCGAAGCTAATTTGGTGGGCTTTTCACAAAACCGTTATGATACACACAAAATAGTTACTCAAAGAATGGAAAGTTTAATCAAACTGGTTTATTAATATTTTTAACTTGTCGTCGCCGTCTTCTTGTCAATTATCTGTCGCTGACTTGAAAGAAGCAAATAATATATCACTTTGAAAGGCTATTGTCATTTGTTGCGCGAAGTGACAATGCAAACTAAATTGGTTTAGTTATTGGCGCGGAAAGTGTCATTATTATAACCAAATAAATGCGTATTAAGTTTTTTAAAGGCATTTAAATGCCGAAGTGTGGTAAATACTTTTGTGTATCATTGGAGGCGGACTAACTAAGTAGAAATGATAAGTATAATAACTGTAATTTTCTTCACAATTGCTATTAGCCTTCAGTCATTTTGATTGGAGGCGTATAAGGTATGAATTAATTAAACTGTGCTTTTTCTATCTAAAAATACTGGATTGCTGTCATTCTACAACTTTCTTGTGAGAATGATATGTTAATGATATTTCAAGAGAAGGCGTGCGTCCCATAATGTGTATGTCAAAAGCACTTGCGTGAACATGCTTGATTTTCCTTCAAAAAGATTCTTTTCATTTTGATGAAAATAACATGTAGATATATAGATATATGTGTCCAATACAGCAATCTGTAAATCAGCAGTTTCTAAACATACTATCTCAAAGAAACTCAAAGTACAGTTTACGTTTCTCATGTCGTCCTAGTTTTTTACTGTTCGCTGTTCGCGTTTCTCAATATATATACATACATACATACACACAATAAATTTTAAGGGCTTATCAATGATAAACTTTGCTAGTTCAGCATGTTTAAAATGAATTGTACATTGTACACCTTTATTGTTCATAAAATGTGTGTACATGGAACATGGACGAAAAATTATGATGAAACTATATAAAAACTGAACTTTGTATAACTTTCTACTCGAGTCCATTTATTGCTTCCTTTTTTTGGAAAATTGACGTTGTTTAAAAAAAAATATGACTATGATCATACAAGTTTACATTTTTTTGTCGAAAATGACCGTATCTCCAAAAGCATACATTGAAAATTTAGTATTTCTTTTAGGACAAACTAATTAAATTAAAAGCCGCGTAAAATCACTGCACTACTTTTTTAGAAAATTAACTTTCTGCATATGAACGATTTCTGCAATTGCGCTCGAAACTATATTAATAATTAATCATCAGTAGTCTAATCTAATATTTGGAATGCAAGTTTCAAACACACATTATTCCTTGTTAACGACACATTTTGTACACTGTTCCCTCTCCAGATGAAATCATTCCTTATGAAAATATCGACCACAGTCATCAGAAAGAGAACGATACTACAAAGTGCTACAAATAAAAACGTTTGTAACTCTCAACAACATCCGAACAAGCTACACACAACAACTGTATCTGAGATAATCATGGATGAGTGCATGGAGGCGTGCATGTAAACTAGAGAGAGAGGTGAAGATCAAGCAAACTAATTTCAGTTGACAACTTAAGCGAAGATAAAAAGCAACGAATAATCATGGCATACTCCTCGGTAAGGATGGCTCACGGCGTTGTTTTAGCTGTTGTCTCCTAAATTACACACAATACGTAAAAGATACAACCACCACTGCTGCTCTTGCTACTTTCACCTCCTTCAACATCACCGACGTTGTCGTCGCTTGCTTCACTGTTGTCGCACTACATTTTTCTCTAATCTTTTTCTACTTGTATCCTTGTACAAAGTAGATCAGAAGGGGAAAAAATAGTTCAGTGTGCACACAGGTAGACTTGCATATGATGGAAGCATGAAAAAATCGAGATTATATGCTCATATGTGTGTGTTTACGCAAGACCAGCCCTTTTCCTAAATTTGTCCGTTAAAACTAACGTATAACTTAACATTGCCGTAAATACAAAAGTTCCAACCGACAAATTTAGGAAAAGGGCTGGTCTTGCGTAAACACACACATATTATCTAGTTTTTGTATATTATACATACATAATGTATATCCCTCTCTGAGCATATGGTAATGTCGTCGTTATATCTATTTATCTCTCTGCCGCAACTTTTTTTTTAGCCTCTTCGTGCTTCCCAACTTTTTCTTCTGAATGACTATAAACCTTGTATGTTTAAATGGTTTGTACAAACTCAATATACACATACGGTCATACCCAACAGAAAAAAAGTCATTTTTAGTCGTGTGTTAAAGGAAGATTCTATATTTACTTTGTATGTGCAATGCTATACAAGCACATTTCGAAGGAATGTACGTATTGAAGTGTACCTGGTTTTTTGCACCAAGGCCATAATATCTGATAGACACGCATGTGAACTTGGAATGAAAAAAATGTCTTTTTTTCACCCATACTTTTCCAAGGGATTTTCTCTAAAGAAAAAAAAGACAAGGTAGGTAAGAGTACATTTTGTTCTTGCTGTTTTACCTTCATTCACGTTTTCTGTAGTAAAGCAACGTGTACGAATGGAGCCGTGTAATCTCAGGCCACACTATAAGCTATCGGTATAAAACCCTGAAAAGAGGAAAAAAGTAGGTAAATAGTAAATACATGAATAAATAGTTAGAAAAACGTGCCGTTCCTGTATAATAAAAGAGTTGCTTGAAAGAACGGATGCATGACGGCAGTGATGACTGCGATACAATGATGTTGATGATGATAAAAAAACCAAAATCATGGTAACACAAAAACAGAATGAAGTAAGGAGAAAGCTGAAAAGAAAAGAAAATGTAAAAAAGGAAAGGAGCAAACTGAAAGAAAAAGAATAGAAAAGAAGAAGGGTTAACCGATGCTTCCTGTTTTTTTTTCAATGTAATAATATACTTCTCCCAAGGAACTAGCAAAAACGGAGCACCTGACCATTCATCTTTTTCTGGTTTGTTGTGTTGTAGTGTAGAAACGAAAAAAAAGAGCAGACAAGAGAGAGAGAAAAAATAGAGATGGAGATATAGAGCATTGTGTAGCCGTAGAGTAGTAGCGCTTAAACTGATATAACTGTGTAACCAGAGACCTAATAAATAAGTAGCCCCCACCGCCATCTCAAACTACCAACTCTGTTTCTGTTTGCTGCTATTTTTTTGCAATTGCTTTGCTTTTATATAAAGTGAGGAGTAGAAGAACGGGATATAAAAATAATAATATTATTATTATAAAAGTATAAAATTGATAGGATATGATATGATACTACAATACATACATGTACATAATAATGTGTAACATTTTACAGGTATGTTGTTGTTGGCGAATAGGTGTGTATATACTTTGTGAAGATGATGATCTCGATGATATGTGCTTTCTAGAAGAGTAGCAGCACCACTACTACTACTTCTACTTAGGTGAAAATGGAAGGCAAAAGCCACATCATTATTTTGATCTCTCTCAACTCAACTGCTATGCTACTTCTGTACCACAATGCAATAAAATACAATAGTTTGTGAAAGAGTGTGTGGCCTCAGGCTAAAACGTTGTACTTTAGCGACGAGTGAAAGAGAGAGAGAGAGAAAGCAAGCGATGATTCTGCCATTTTTTGAGAAAGAAAAAAGAATAAAGGAAACAAAGTAAAATATTATGTATGCAAGCAAGCATAAAAGTATATAGTGGTATTCAAGTACATGTACTATGCATGTATACCTTCTATAAATATAGGGCAAGATGCCAAGGTAGAAACAAATGTTGAAAAATAGAAGAATGCAAAGTGTTTTTGCAGGTTTTCTTTGTTTTTTTTTGCAAAAAAAAAAAAAAAATTTTTGAGTGGCTTTTCGTTTTTCTACTGTGTGACGGCAGTTTCTTTTATCGCAAAATATGCATAAAGAATTATTTTATGCTTTCATGATGATATAGTAATATAATTATAATAATCATCAATTCTATCTGCTGCGCTGCTCATTAAGATAGACTTATCTCTTGGTTAGGGAGTAAGTCGATGAAGATAATGTAAAAGTATATGCTGCACTGCTGTTTTGTGTAAATACTGATTGTCCATTGACCTTGTAACTGCTGCTGGAAATATTTACACGCGGGTACAAGGTTAAAAATAAACGTTTTTGTTTCATTATTATTTAGCGTTCAAAATCATCAAATCCTCGGATTTGATAAGTAAATATGGATCTCTGCCACTCCCCTTTTCCACCCCAAAACTGCAGCTAAAAAAACATATTGCTATATATGTGTTTGTATTTTCCAAATTAGCATCTTAAGACACACTGATAGCCCAACAAAATTGCAAGAGACAGGTAGCAAGAGAAGGAAAAACAGTGAAGAAAGCAAATCCTGATCTAAAATGTTTACGGTTTTTCATCTGTCTTTGCGCGCGTCTTGTTAGTTTCCTGATCCGTCACGTTTTTTTTTCTCCTACCGCTTACTATGTATTCCTACTACATGAAAAGCCTTCTGCGGAGGCCTCACCATATCCACAACGCAGAGCAAGTTTCTAGTTAGCTCGCCACCCAGTCATCGCTTCCACAAACACTGGAGCACTAGCTACCCTTTCCCTTTTTTCTCTCTTGTCTCCTCACACAAATTCACGTGCTTCTCATTGTGTAAAGAACAACGGTAGCGGTAGCACTAGGATTCTAACTTTCACCAGAACTCCATGAGCACCAACCACCACCGTTTCAGCGCTCACCTAGCAAAAAAAGGAACGTTGCTCTGCTGCTACAGCAACTACCCGAAAGGGAGGAAATTACATTGGAGTCATGTTCCATACATATTCACATCAGTTTAACCTTTTCCATCAGTTTTCACTCATATTCTCGTAGAATCCACTGCCATCACCGACACTGCATAAAATTATATAATATACATGTATACATGTATATTATCTATGAACTGCTTAAGTAAAACAGCTAACAGGTCAACTTTTTTTTGTGGCAAAATAGTAAAGTAGCAGCGTTCAACGCTGCTAATATACATAAATAACTACTCGACACACTAAAGAAAAGAATCCTCGTGTGAACCAGGTTTGTGTAGTAACACAAGTACCTACCTACCACTTGCAGCGTACACACATAACAATATTTATATACATATAGTAGTGTATATATATTGTCACTGTTAATGTTAGTGTGTGTATTTGGTAAGTATAAATACGTTTCCGTGTGCATTGGATATGAGTGTATGTGTGCTTAAAGTAAAGCTAAAGTAAGCGGTATAAGTGGAAGAAAAGTAGAGGGAAGAAGCTTGGTAGACATTGCTATTGCCATTGCGTTGCATTTTGGTTTGTTGGTTTTCTCCCAGTAAAGTAAGTAAGCACTACTGAAGCTCTGGTAGAACCACCACCACCACCAACCAAACGATATACTAGTGGCATTGGCCGTTTCTTACTACATGCCTCTCCATCCACTTTTACTCCAGACTCAAGTTCCTTCCTCAGGTTAGTTGTGAGTAACCTGTGCTAGGGTTCGTTCCTAAAAAATACTACAACTAACACTACCACAGTAACAACTACTGCCATTTACCACCCATTACTAACTTTGTAAATTCCTGTTGCTGTCCATATTTTGTGAGAAAAAAAATGCAGCAACAAATTTATTAATAGCAGAAAATGCGGTGAGTTTTAATACTGATAATTGTTTAAAATAAATGGTGGATAATTAGAAAAAAAAGTTCTCAAGAGAAATGTTTTACTAGTACTTTCAATGTAAAGTTACAAAACTATGAATAAATTTTGGTAGTGCTTACAAGCACGGAAAAGTGATAAAATCACGGATTTTTATAAAAGTGCTTACATGCAAAGTAAGAAAGAAGGGAGTGAGATAGTATATATTCTAAACACATACAGTAGTGATCCGTGTCGCATGGGGCATAGTAAAACAGTGCCGCTGGCTTAGAGCTAAAATGTCCCGGTGCAAGCTCTAATCTGTACACGCAAACAAACAGATTATCTTTAGTTCATCCAAACTCTTTACTCTTTTACTTGTTCGCTACATTATCAAGTTTTGGAGAAAATACAAATTGTATCAAAAAGTAATGAACAAAATGAAAAACTAGAAAGTTGAGCAGTGTTATAGAATTTCATTATATCTATTATGTTAAATCATGTAATCATCATCATCATCAACACCATTTTCTCGTTTCCTCACAAATAAGGAAGTGGACAGGAAAACACATTAAATATCTTCTGTGTACATCAGCAAGTCCCATCGGGAGATACACATAAGCAAAGCAAAACTGCTGAAATGCTGAACAAATCAAACTGTCTATTTTAATGAGCAGTCTCGTGAACGAAAGATAGAAAAGGAAGAGGAAAATTGTATTAACTCATACAACTCGAGTGACATTTCTTCTCAATAATATTCACCCACTTTCATAGGAAAGGGGTCAATTCTGATTGGCGCAGATACACTGCAAAAATAAAGTGGAACAGCAGAGTTATCTCTGCATGCATGGTCGTCGTCATTTGTCCAAGGCAAGATGACGATCATCATCACTTTATTCTTTTGACAAGTTGGTGGAATGTAGTTGAAAATATTGTGTGCGTGTATATAAAAAGATCACTTGAACAATCTGTCGGTGACAATATTATTTGAAGGATTTTGACGGAAAGGAGTGAGGACTTGTTTTCAGAGAGTTTTCCAGGAAAAATAAAGCTCTTAAAAAGGTATAGTCTTGCGGTATTTGGGGAAAAGTATCTGGAAGAAAATAAAAGAAACTAAGAGGGAGCGAAAATAAAATCTTCGTGTTGCACAGTTTTCTCCTTTCTTTCTCTCTCTCACCAATTCTGGAAGAAGTACACGGAGACAAATGGGAACTCTCTTCACCCCAATTGAACAGAGCGGCACGGAGAAGAAGACGAACAAGGAGACAAGTCAGTCAATTGTGAGGAGTTTTCCTCATTCACTCACTCTCACTCAAACAAAAAGACAGAGAGAGTAACTTGCTGTGTGAGTGTGTGTGTGTGCAGAACAAGTCACTCAGTTAGAAGAACAAATTGTCTCACTACTGTACTTTTTTACTACTCTATTCTCCTCTTCTTCTCTGGCTTGACTACCTTGTTTTCAAAATTAAGCTATGAAAGAAGAACTAGGAAAATTCCTTGCTAGCATTATTCTTCCACAGAAAAGGGAAATTCTTTGACCTTTTCTTCTCCACTTTATCATCTCTTCTCTCTCACTCCACTATATATTCATACCTAGTAATAATAGTAGCGCAACAAGGAACAAGTTAATACTTCATGTTGCCGAATGAATGTTGTAAAGTTGAGAAACAATAAAAACTCGTGTGAGAGAGTGACAAAAAAGTAACTCGTGCAAGAGGTGGTGTGCAAGCCAAACTCACAAGCAAGTCTATCGATATCCCGAAAAAAAGAAGATGTAACGACTTTGTGTGTGTATGTGCGAGACAGTCGAAAAGTGTGAAAAAGGGTTTGTTCTTTGTGCTTGAACGATTTGCTTGACAAGCCCTAGATAGGCAACCAGGAAGTACTAAACACAAGACACTCCAAAAGTTGCAAAAATATATGGAGACAATCTGCATGTATCATTTTTAAATTCCTTCAAAAACCCCAAAATAGGCCACCGAGTCTCAATAGTACCAGAGATATATGTTAAGATACGCAGCTAAACAACATTAAAAAACAGAGAATGTGTTGGGATCGTTCGTTACTTGGTGGCAGGTCGTTGTACCTTCATATAGGATATATAAATACTCGAATATAAATACACATGCGTTCATATTAAATGAGAAACGATTTAAAGCAAGCGGCTTTTCCCTCTCGTCGTAATTCCTACAACAACAACGGATGTAGTTACTAAAGCTACAAAAAAATGTATGAAACCTGCTGATCCCCAGACAAAAATGGGGGAAATGCGAAGAAGAATAGTATCTTCGAAGAGACTACGTAGCAACGTCAACACTTCTTGGCTTCTTTCTGATGCTATTACAACAACATCAGATATACACAAGTAAGCTGAGTAACAGCAAATATACCGACAACTTCAACAACAACGGAACTTTCTGTCTTTTCTTATTTCCTTTTTTTTCTCTGGTGGTACTCTTCGTACAACTGGCTTTGACCTCCTCGTCGACTTATCTTTAAGCCAAATGGGAATTGTGATTGTGACACGGTTGCGATTTTCTCTCTTGTTGTTGTACTTGTTCTCTTTTCACAATTCTTTTTTTCTTCCTATTCTCAACCACCACCGGCAAAAGCAATCCTTGCTACAAGACTACTGCACATACAATTATCAGAGGATGATCATCATCACCACTAGTAGCTTCACTTGATTCAGCCTACGACTATTTTGCCACTACTATTACTATTACCCTGCCATTCTTTAGAAGATTAACAGTAGAGAAAAAAATGATACTTTTCTCGAGTAAGAGAGGAGAAACGTGCTACCAAACTGACTACCAAGTAGAGACAAAAAGTAAACTGTAAACGTTTTCCATTTCATGATCTGTTGTATTTATGTATGTACATCTATAGATAGGCAGGCATTCTTCCACACTACTATTATACCCTCCTCGACAAAAATGATGTAGTCTTCTATTTTCAACAAATTTGGAAGAGAAGCAAAGGACAAGGTGATACAAAAATGGAATCAGTTGCAAAGAGAAGCAGGGAGTACGGTGAGAGTCGCCAAGTGACCCAGTTTAGTTAGCCCCAGGTACATTTCAGAGAGTAATATACCAAAAACCAAGAGAAAACAAAACCACAGTGGGAAGAGTACATTAGATAGTATACTATATAATATTCTCTTGTATTATATACTTATCTACAACTTTGTTTGGTCCATTATTACCTCACTTCCGTTGTATGTTGCTGGGAGACCATAATAATATCTCTGTCTACCTGGATTTATCAAACTACTATTTCTATTGCTCTTCATTTTCTCTTGTAGACTCTGTCTTGTCTTTCTGTAGCAGGCTGCATGGTGCACCTTACAAGTTACTACAGGGAAAGATATAAAAAATTACAAGACAATTCTGTTCTTCGCTTTCTCTCTCTTGTCTCTCCTATGCGGACTTAATTTAAGTAACATTCCCTTTACAGCAGAAACAAAAACATTACTGCAATTTCTTCTAAGAAAAAGAATAAGCCTGGCCAGCAACTACTAGATTACCACTTCTTCAACTGTTATATGCTTGTGATAGCGGTGTTGTTGTGGGAGATTGGCTTATTCAGTCAGGTCAGATAATACCATTGTACACATACCTGCATATAATATGTGCCTGGCTCAATATCCGCTTAACATTTGGAATCAGCTGGGTATCTTTTTTGTTGCATGAATGCGTCTTCAAATAAAATTTCTCTCGTTGAAAATCCCCGAAAAAATGTTCTTTCATCAGCAAGCAGAGCAAGTAAACTAAAAGAGAAGAAAAAAACAACAAAACGTAATGCAAGAAGTTTTGATGACACTTCTTACTTACTTGATCTCTTGAGAATAGCATCATCATCTTCGTCGTCGTTACCACAAGCGAGACTATCATCATCAAACTTTGTACGCTGCAGCCAGCAAGACAGCAACTTGATTTGAAAGTCTCAAGCTCCAACTCAGCACATACTTGCCTACCGCAAATAAAAAAAATCCAACTCTAATACTTCTATTACACGCGCCTTAGAACAAAATAAAAAAATTGTTTGTGTCTCGTGTTATCCTTGCTGCAATAATTATAATATATTTACTCAAAAAAAAAGCTGCAACCACTTGTTATAAATATTAGCAAATCCAAAGTCTTCCTTCCAAACATTATGAAACAATACGTCGATAAATTTTTACTTCAAACAGGAACTCATTTAGCCTCAAATTAAGATCAGACGACAGGACACATATAAAAAATCTAGTTTTTATCTATCCAGATATCAAATAAATATATTAAGTGTCCAATAAACAAAGTAAATACAATAGACATTGTAGCAGTGTTTCATGTGTTTCTTCCGCTTGCACTTTTTCTTTTTCTACAAACAAAAAACATTCTTTTGTGGTGGCATCTTCCTCTCCCCTTTTTCAATTCACCTCTTTTCTCTCTCTCTTTTGGCCATGACAAATAAACTAGAAAAAGCATCTTCCTCTCCTTTCTTTCTTTTTCCCCTTGTTCACCAATTGTGGTGACTTTGTGTGCGCTCGCCCGTTCCGTCTCCGTCAATAGCTTGTTTTCTTTTTCACATTTTGTACAAAAAAACTTATATTTTCTCTTGTTTGGGGCCGTTGTTGTTGAAAAAGTTAAAAAGAAAATTACAATTGTGAGAAAACTTTTTTTACTGTGCTACCAAACTGTGTTTCTATCCAAGTTTTTATTCTGGATAGTACTAGTTCTCATTCGAAACCCATTTCACACGACGTTATGTTACAAAGTAGTAAAAAAACATGAAATAATATTGTCCGTACATCATCACAATGACAAAAAAATATCGATACGACAAAAAAACACAGTCGAATAGTGATTTATTCCTATCAAATTGTGTCCCGTGTTGATACATTTTAGTTTCCTTCACTACAGGAGGGTGAAGAGTGTGCAATATATATATATAAATAAATATATATATTATTTTGACAACAGTACTAAGAAAAATCATTCGCATTTACATTTTCAGAACAACATATTTATGAGTATTTTGTTCCTATGTGCTCTGCTATTTGTCATCTTCTATTGATCTTATGGTTTTTTGTTGACGTATATAAAAGCTGGAATACTGTAGGAATGTGATCATAATCGTAAAAACTTATATCATCAAAAAAACCTACAATAGATGTTAAACTAAAAAAACATAATATTATGCGTCTGTCTCCGTACGTAGTAGTAATCTATTAAAAAGATAGTAAACATATTGTCTTCCATCCTAAAATTACAATATTTCTTCACACCATAATATAAAAAAAACTAGTAAACGTAGAAAAATGTCAATTTAATGATAATACTTGAAGAAATAGTAACACATGTACAACGACATAAATACGTAGCAGAAAAAGGTAGATGAGAACTCAATAAACTTAAGGCTCAAACAGAAAAAAAACTAGAGATTGCATCAACAAAACATAATAATAATCCCAAGTAAGTGGCTTCGAAAATTGATCACCAAGTCAATGACAAGACATGTTATTATTCCGTAAATACGTACTACATAGCATGAAAAAAATGTGGATAAACAAAATAAAATCACAGAAAACAGCAATGTTTTTATTTTGTGAAAAATCCCTACATTTACAACATCATCATCATCATATTTAGTAATTCATTTGTTTAACAGAAATTTGTTTAAACATGTTTAAACATTTGTTTATAAACATGTTTATGCTTTTT
>JAQFZH010000210.1:0-41909 GCA_034695485.1 Entomobrya nivalis
AAACGGACGGACACACGGAACCAACGAACACTATACGTACATTGCATTTTCAATAGGATTCCGAGAATCCTAATAAAACGTGATGCATTTTTACACATGTACTTTTTTTAAACGCCAAATCCACAACACAACACTGGCCATTGACCAGTCAGATTTTTCCTGTATTGTTTGCTTGTGCGTTGCGTAAAAGGCGTGTAATTTCATATTCTCATTTTCCATCCAGACTAGAATTTCACTCTCATCTCATCTATCTTCTTTCTAAAACAATAGTCAAATGTTGAGCAACATTTTTCATTGGCAGGACCAGTTTTTATAGCTTTCAAAGATTATTTTAATGGCAACTTACTTTTTTTAAACGTGGGTAAGTAGTTTCATTGTATATACGTTTTACAAACAATGCAATTGATATGATGATGATTACGAGCCTACCTGGAGAGAAAGGATAAGGCACATGAAAAACTTGAATGGGACATTATTTTCAAAAAAAAAAATACTTTCATTTTATAGCTAGTAAAGTAAAATTGCAGGGGTTGTTTTGGATAGTATTCAAAACTTCCACAATAGAAAGGTATGTAAATAGTAGTATTTACTTAGGTTTTATGATAGATATATTTATTACCTGATATCTGGTTACTTTTCGTTTACATGTGAAAAATTGGGTGATTCTGTCAGATTCACGTGTTAACATTCGATTACGATAGAGCTGAAATATATACGATACTCATCGTTTCATAATATCAAATCAAAGGGCAAAGCAGAGAGTTCATAAGACAAAAAAGCAATCATCACACACAAACGACAAAACAATCCACATATCAGAGTATGCATACAAGAAAAACGACAACTCTATTGATATGCAAATGGATTTATATTTAAAGTACTCAAGTTGCCCAATCCTTTCTATTTAACGTTTTTTCGAGATGTGATGGGGTTGAAAAACTATCTTCCTTAATGGGCTATAAAACAAAACCTAGAGCGCACCGTCGCAGTCGCAATCAGCAGCAGCACAAGTTCAACAATCCCTTCACATTACGACTTGTTGCTGATGCTGCTGCTGATGAGAGATGACTTACTTTTTCCCAGGCAGGGACGAAAAGGGTTCGGCTCGTCTTCGGTTTAGAAAAAATACAAAGGCTCCAAAGTAAATTTGATAGAAAAAATGCAATGCCATGTACATATATATTGTTAATGATGTAAGGTCCCGTCCTTTAAGCCTGTTATCCTGTTTTCTGGCTTTGAAATTAGAAAAGGGATTTCTGTTGAATTTGAAGAGAGGAGAACAATAAAGGAGGTGAGAGATGTGGAATGAGTTGGCTTATTTAGGCTCATTGCAGCATAGCAAGCGGCATCATCATAATCATCATCAAAAACTATCCTCTTCGTCTTATTTAAATCCATTCTATTCTTCTCTCACACACAACCTTTTCAAGGCACCAACAATGCAATCGTTAATTTATGCATACTGATTACAAAGTATTGCAAGCAAGTTGCAACTGCAATTTTTGAAAAGAGTCTCATTTTATTTTCATCTTCGTATTGTTACACAACTTTATGGATTAAGTTCCTTGCCAAACCATCTTGTTATACAATACAACTAACTACGTGAGCCGATGCCATCCAATTATTGAATGTGTTGCTTTGATTTGGATTGGATGTGATGTGAAATGATGATGAGATGAAGAGTAGCAGTGGAAAAGAAAAAAAGAGCAATTTTTTTTTCTGTCTACTAATCTTGTTTTATGGGATGATAAGAACTTTTCTAACCAACCACAAAAATAATAATTACCTACGTGCACAATGCTTCTGTCCGCTTTGTAAAGGGGCATAAAAAAACGGCTGAATATAAAATGTTGGCAAATATGGCAAACAAAGTTGTGACGTTGCTTCTCCAATCCAAATGCAAACTATGCAATTAATCATTTTAGAAGGTGTAGTGCTTATGTTTGTATTTCTGAAAACTTTTGCGCAAAAAAAGATAAAGCTGGAATGGAAGGATTAAAGTAGGTATGCATTATGCATCCTTTACTTTCATTACGATAAATGGTCTACAGATTATATAACGTTTTATCACAGAAAGAACGCAGTGTTTGAATCTGAATCGAATGTATATCTTGTGGTTTATATGCTCTTACGTCACAATGCAAACAGCTATCATTCATAATAAATATTTGACATGTTGGGTAAGAGAAAAACTCGTCTTTTCTATCTTTGTTCACAAGTAAATGCTAAATGTATGCGAATTCTTATCGTCATGAAAAAATATCCGTTTTTATTAAGCACTTATTTACCGTTATTTCTTTACACGTTCTGATTCTACGAATACAACGGTCAAAATATTGACCCGTGTGTTCACTGGCGGCACTATTAATAGTACTGAAAGCTTAAGTATATAAGATAAACTTAATGGGTGCCAATTTATAATGGGCATATAAATAAGCCTTGCGTTGTGATCGAAGAGATGAACAATGAGTAACTGGATTTAGATTTATTCGCACTCTTCAGAAAATTATCTGTTTGTTGGTGAGATTTAAATAATCAGTTAAAATGTGGATTCGCACATTTTGAACTTTTTTTTATCTGCACATGACGAAGATGGAAATAATGCCCAGATATAAAAAAATATACGAAAAAAGTAGATATTTGAATTTTAAAGTTTTTGTACGTGGGTATTATTATCATGCATTGAATTTAAAATGTCCAATTTTCACACGTTAACGCTGAAAAATGCGTGATTTATCCAAATAAAACCAGGAATATTAAGGCCACACATTAGTTTATCTTGCGATCTACGTGTGTTTTATGCTGTAATATCTTAAATTTAAATGCTGTCATTCAGTGTTTTTCCACCTCTGCACACAATAATTTTTTATTCACGCTAAAGTAAACCCCTCAACCTTGAATGTTGAATAGTTGTACATTTATATAAATTTCATGTGCATAAAAACAACTTTTTCGTTATAAAATATTCTTCTGGAACTGAAAACAGCGAAATTGTTTTAAAAGCCTCGAATACCGCATCTTTGAGCTGTGAACAAATGTTAGTTACGCTTGCTTGCTTGCAAATGTCAATGTCAAGGAAAGGTGTTGTCCATAATTGTCCAAAAAACGTTGATAACAATAATGCGGCAACTTCTGGGTTATATATGGGCATATGAATGAAACTTTCTAACAAAGTAGCAAAAAGGTAGTTTGGTGTCACTCATTACGCCTTTCAACTGTAATCAAAGTGTATAATTTAGCACCGTCACTCATCATTTCCGCCCACTATACTCTCAGCTATATAATTTCAGCTCATTGTTGACTTTAGTTTTTTTAACTACATTTATAAGCAAACCTTATTTACGGACTATGCTGACAAGTGCAGTAGAAAAAAAACCAATATTCTCAATTTTGAACGCATGAATCTTTTAATTTACCGAAAATCAAGAAAAAATCAAGTTTCAAGTAATAGATTAAAATAATATATATGTCCGTATAACTATGTACTTAAGGTATTAATAAAATACACAGAAAAAAATCGAAACCGCGCAGAACAATACCCATAATGTGCACTTGACACAATTATCGTTTTACAATACTTTCTTATCGTTGTGCATCAGAAAAAATATTAGAAAAATGTATAAAATGAGTTCTGTTACAATTACGAAAGAAATGTAGGTAGTAGGTAGCATGTGGCATTTTAGCTGTCTTTTACGCTAAACTTATATCGCTTGAATGTAAACACTATAAAAATTGCTGATATTGAATTGCAAAATGCAATATGACTAGACAAGAAATGACAATGCAAGTTAGATTAAAACAGGACGTAGGTTGTATAAAAAATCAATTCAATAACAGTATTAATATATAATTAATTTGCTACCTGTGTGTCAAGAGAGGAAAGGAGATGTGTGGTTACCTAATGGTTACATTTAAAAGCTAAGGCAAAGTTCATCATCATCACCATCATTGATTCAGGAAGGAATCGGAACCACATCAGACACGTATGCAAAATTGCACTGATTTAGTTCTATTTTTTTATAAGCCCCTCGACAACAAAAGTAGGTATGTGTGCAAAGAGGTCCACAAAGTACGTTTTATGAAGCCGCAATTTAAAACCCATTTTTAAAAATTCGATACTCATTGCGGTGTAATAAACAGTAAAAAACGTCATTTAAACAAAGGCTTTGCGCATGGAATTTGAACAAATGTTTGCTTTTTTACATTTGGCTTTATTTTGTACGACAAAGCTACCCACGTAGAATCGAGTTGAGTAAATTATGTGGAGCGCGGTCTACTGAAAACCATTGTGAATTGTTATTACTGCATACTCATATACCACGCATATTGGTTGTTTTGATTTGATCTGCCATTCTTTGCCACAACAATGCAACCTCAGCCACTGATTAAATGACAATCTCATATACAAATAGTCATCCCTTCACACTTCACTTGACTATTGTTATTTTTAAGTCATTATTTTGCATAATATTTTCAGGCAGTATGTGACTTTTAAAGAAAGGTGTTCGGCAAAAAGGGTGTAAAGGGCTTCAATCAGTATCATTAGTACAACCATCATGTCGGCACTCTTCCAACAAAAGAAGTACAACAAACATAAATAATTAATTTTAAAAACATTTATATTTGCATATATTTCATAAATAGAAATATGGCTATGTGTATATTTTTTTATAAATAAAGTCACATAAAATTATTTAGCTTTTATCTTCTAAGCCATTGCCAACAACTTTTTTTATCTTCACAAATGGACAGCGAGATCGGTTAACTGCAAAATTACAACCGTTGTCTTTCAGACATGATATCGGCGGTCACCATATATTCTTATGACATTGTCGTGCGACTTATTGGCTGATGATGTCGCGTAACTGGCTTTATTTGGCTAGCGAATTTCGTTATAAAAATACAATCAACTTTTGTATCAAAATAAGATATTAACACTTTCAGAACATACTATTATACTGTCAACGTGTCAACACCACCATTGCATACTGTGAATTTCATTGAAGTACACAATAATAACATAATGAAAACACAAAGATTACTTAAAATTGAGCGTTGAAAATGATAAAAACAAATTAGTATTAAAAAAAATCGAATCTCTCTCACTCACTGCTCATATTATATTATGTTTACAGAATAATAAGCGCGAAAAAACTCGTTAAGTTACCTCAGAAAAAAATACCAAAAAGATTGATGCTTAAATAAGATTATCAAATTTTATTGTAATTGAACGGGAGGCATTGCGTGTGTAAGAGCATTTGACATAAGTTATGTTACAGACACAAACTAGATTGTTCAGTAAGAGAAAAAAAACCATTGAATGCTGATTATGACGCATTGACTATATATGTTGCTGGTAAAAAGAGGAAAATCCTTGACACAATAAAAAGGTAACATTTCCCAAAGTGTGAAGTACAGAATATCAAGTCAACTAACATTAACATTGCAAAAAATGTAATATAACATGTGTGACTTTTTGTTGCATGTGTATATCTGTTTTAATGTGAAATGCCACTTGTATTTTGATTGAACAAAAGAAAAGCTACACGCTCAATTATATCGATATGAGATTTGAGACTACTTACAATAATCATGATTAAGGTTTGCAGATAGAAAACGAGCGTGTAAGCTTATGTGTGAATTTGTTTTGATACTGTGCTTTGTTATCTTTCTTTGCTTGTAAGTTCGGGGGGACTGTGATTGCGTGAATTTAAACGATTGTCAATTGTTTAGTGTACCACTACCACTACCTTACGACGATTGTCAAGAATCTCTGCAGGTAATAAGTTGTGATTTCTCATTGAGTTGTATAATTACTGTAATCACGGCAGGTTGTTGTTGTCTTGTTGTTTGGGTGAGACAATTTCCATGAATAAACAACACTCCTCCGTCCAAGTCGAGTTTCTGCTGAATGGGGGGTTTGACTTGGCTACACTACAACACGCTGATATACGACCTTCATTTCATTCTCAGCCAGACATTAAACATTGTACAATTACTTCACTACTTTACTACCAGTCCCTTACCTTGATCTGGTCTTTTTTTGTTACTTTATAAAACGATAACGTTTTTTGATGCTACCAAGAGATCAAATACTCATTCATGACTCATGATGGTACGGTAGTTGTAGTATAACAAATAACTGCAGCCATGAACCGATGTTATAAACATAAATATACACATTGACATATAAAAAATGCTCATTTTAATCTTTTTTTTTGTTGATATAATGAGCTTTTGCCTAGAGAGAAAGTGTTTTTAAATCAAAATTTGGCAAAAAAAATTGTTAGGTATCATTTCAGTTTTCGCCTGGCCCATAGAAAAAAATTTGAAAAGGAATCATTCTGTGAATCTGCGATAACGTATAATTTATCGACTTGATATTCAACGTTCGTTACAAGATCATGATTTGTCTTAAAAATTTAATTCAGATTTTTAAATTGAACCCTTTGAAAAAGAGAGAAAAAAATCCGTTGACTTTTTGCTATGCATGTGGTGATAATGGTTTAAGGATGGTAGGTACATACATACATATGTACACTTTACAAAATATGTAGAGCCATTTTGTTGAACAATGAAAAAGAAAGAGATTCTTTTAAAATGATTTTGTTCGCTAAAGAATACGTGATTGAACTCTACCTTTGTTGATCGATGCAATGTTCAATGTACTGTAGTACATAAATACATACGTCGATGATACGCTGTGCTGTGCCTTGCAAATTGTCAATTCAGCAAACTGATTGTAATGCGAGTGGGTAAAAAGACAATGTCGTAGGATTTTGTTTGCCTTCGAGGAATAAATAAGCCGATACTTTCAGTTCCCACAAAAGCAGGCATTTTTATAAGATGGAAAAGTTGATGCGGTCACGTCACGTAAAACAAATCTGCATAATGACTATTACTATAGTTCTTGGGAGTTTTTGAGAGACGAGACCCAATGAACTTTTTTTGGTATATAGTTTGGTCTATAGTACCGTCAATTTTTATATGCATGCATGAAAATTTGTAAAGTTATATGCGAAATCTAAAGGATCTATAATACAGTTAGGTCAATGCTGAATTATTGTAAAGTGGATAACACACTAACAACTAATAATATGCAATACAATGCTCTAAAGAACCAGTTTTTCCAGTGAGCTTGTCTACCGTTTTCTATGATTTGTTATTGTTGGGAAATTCGCCGTTTCAATTTGTGAGATAATGGTCATGCACGCAAATGTGTGAATAATAACATAAGAATGGGGAAGATGAGCAACAAATTATATTTATTTTTTTAGATGCAAGATATTCCTGTATAACATACATGTCATGACCAATACAAAATACTCTATTTTTCTTTGAGGTTAACCTTCATTATGTAATATGCTCAGGGAACCTATATGATAACTCATTCAAAGGTAAGATAGCGGTGGGTGTTTTGAACTGAAATTTGAAATATTAGTAATGAGCTTTAAACGCCGATTGTGAGAGAAAGAGTGAGAGGTGGTCGGTCTTAAAATTGGAACTCGTTTGTTTGAGTTTAAATCATGTACATGGGAGTTTATCGAATCCAAGTCTAATGTAAATCAGTTAGTGTATGTAGAGCCAGAATAGATGCTATTTACAATGAGTTAGTAGCAGAAATTATTAAATCTTAAGATAAAGTAGGTTTTGATCAAGATTAGTATAGTTACTTGTAATCCACAACGAAAGCTCAAAGTGCTGTGTAAGCTACAAAACGAAATTGCCATTGTATTTTTATTGTATCTTACATATATGCAAATTACTTTATCTAGGGAATACGCATGTACAAACATTATTAAAGAAAACGGTTCTTTTATTAGACCGTGAGTGTACGTGATCTTTTGGAGTTGACATCTTTTTCTGATTATGATTACTAACTGCAGGCATGCAACGTGTAAAATATTTTCGTATACTACGAACTAGCATGTACTAAACTAACATAATGTTATAAATTATAATAGTTATACACCTGTAATTTCTTCGCTGCAAAATAGCCTCCTAAACTAAAGTTCAATGAAGTACATTGCATTGTAATTTGCGTGTAGGAATGTGTGTTTGTAGATGCGTACGACAAAATGGATGACGATTTATATTCATACTTTTTTTGTGCCCGTGTTCTAAATTTTTGCATTTTTCTAAATGCCGACAATCAAAAAGCTTTAGGTTGGGAGTGGTTCATGTTTATGTTTGTTTGTTATTCTATTCTAATTCTAATACCCTCCGTACTCTTTCTCGACTCATATGAATTATATCTTGAAGGATTGATTTGAAAGTGCCAGAGGATCACATTTAGTTTTGTGTCCCTCTGCTACTGAATTCATGTTTACCCCTAACATACATACTTGAGCGAGACCATTTTTTATCAAAGAATTGTCAAGTAGCAAGTTGAAAACAATTTTGAAAGTCATTATACTTGGCACGAAAGGAATATTAAAGGACTGTTTCATTTCATTTTTAACAACATGAATGCATACTTATAAACCCAGAAAAACATTGTGAGATTTAAATTGCCGGACGGACGCTTGACTTGAGATTTTACTCTTCTTGCTAAAAAATGGAAGAGTACAGAGTAGAAAGGATAAATCACTTCCTTATGATAATAAAAGATACATTTAGCTTTTATGCTTCACTTTAACTGGTAGTCTTTAAAAGAAATATTCACTTTTTATATATTATCATAAATGTAAAAGTGTTTAAAAAAATATTTTACCGAGAACACCGGATTCCGATTATGATAAACACTTGCAACAGTTTCTTTCATTTACTATAGCCCAATTGTGAGTCAAAGCCCTATTTTTTCTTTTCTACGAAAATATGATGCGTATACCCTTTAAAATGAAATTTCCACTTGCTGAGTGAGTGAACTGACAAACAAAATAACTTGAATTGTTACAAATTTTTGACAACAATAACATGGTGAGCATATTTAGTCATTATTGTACAGCCAGTGAAAGCAGCACTCAAACCTAGCTCAACCGCTCAATATGACCATTAACTCGTCGTTTCGCCTAATAAATTGAAGGAACAATGCATGTCGACCAACGATTAATCAGATCGGCTGCCATCGACCCACCTCCACAATACGTTACGGTATTGACGTTTCTGGATCACGGTCAAAAGAGCAGATTTTAGTGCATGTTAGTTTGAAACTCTATAGTGGCCATTTTTTTCTTCGACCTTTGCAGACCTTTTCCCACTTACCCAATTATCACCTAATATTGATGTTGAGTACAGCTTGTCTAAACTAGGGAATCGGGAAAAAAGAAGAATGGATTCAAGGTGCCATGATGATCAGAGACGGCATAAATAAGCTACTTAAATTATATACCAAAAGTCGATAATATACATATTAAACTCAGATGAATTACTATCTTACCATATGCGTCATGCTTCATCGTAAACAATTATATGCATGCATACTTGACTAATATTTGATCGGCTTAAAGAATTCTTCTGGCTTCTTTTATGAACTTGATCAAAATAAGTCACGCTATCATCATCAAATCATGCATTCAAAATTGAATGCTGAGTTATTCGTAACAACAATACAAAAGATTATAATTAATATGTTTACGAGTAATTGTGGAAGGAAGTAAAAAATGAGGTTGCATATTATTGTAGATTTTTTAGTAGGGACACTTGTATTTTCAAAAGTGATGAATAGTAATAATAAAAAGGTTATCGAGTTGCTTTATATGCCATTAAAGTCTTAAACACATATTTTGATATGTGAGTCTAATACAAAAACTTGTTTTATTGTCGAGGTCGTCCAGTTATAAATCTCTTTTAAAAAGCAAACAAAAAATTAAAAGTGCTACCAGCAGCAATGTATCATTCGGTCTAAATGAAATGCTCTAAATTTTTAAAAAAATGATCGAATTATTTTATGAATTGAAATGATAACAGGTATCTTCATAAAATATAATCTTGAGCGGTGAGTTAAATAGAACTTTTTTTCTTGAATCTTGAATAATTCAGGTAAAAAATATATCTATCTCATCATCATCATTGTGTATAATAAAGTGGATTGTTAAAGTATAATTTTTTGACGAAATATGCGAACTACGTACGTACACCAAAAAATCTGCTAGCGAATTCATTCACTCATTGTCAGTTGGATTCGCATTATTGCAAACAATAACCTCAGCTTTCAGTTTCGTGATCTAGAATAATCAGCAAAACGACTGACTACATTAGAATCGCTGTAGTGTCGTTTGTGTTGATGACGTTAAGTTGGAAGTCAGGTTTTGAAATGAATTTTAGCTGCGCGCTGAGCAGCAACAATGAAAGCGTTGTTGTTAACATATGCCATGCGCCTACCAAGCAAATGGCTAGTGCAAAAAACTAACTGTATACCCAGTAAACCACACACAACTTTCCAAGTTGAAAAATAAAATCTTTTAGAAAGATAATTTTGAGCATTTTCACAAAGTTTAATAATGAAATGAAATGACAGATAACGCCGAGATAGCCCATTGGGATTGGTGCAAGCGTGTGGTGATGATGTGAATGCTAAAAATTTAAATTACTTACATTTTCTGAAATAATTATGTGAAAACTTATGGGTTGGGCTACTTGATGAGAAATGATATTTATTATTTAAACTTGTTCAGATTAAATGCACTTAATATTTGAGTCATATATAGTCCTAGTCACCAATGTGGTTTGAAAGACCTACTCGTGTATAATTCATCATTACATTATTGCACCACCATCAATATCACAATCAACATTGTCACAAAACTTGATAAACTGATATGTAAAGAAAATGAATAGATGTAGTTTAAGACAGTTCGATAAGGTAAAACTGTTAAGAAAAAAACTGAAAGTCCCTTTTTACAATCTTGTGATACAACACAATTACACAAATGACAAAACAAATAACATTTTCAATCATTTATGTGTTTATCAGTGGACGAGATCAGAATGTCATTAAATATCAAGTCTTAATAAATAGAGCAATTGTTGAATGTGTAGAAAATTTGATAAAAAAAAGATTTTACTTAAGATGCTTTTTGTGTGAGAGAGGGAGAGATGTCTAATGGTAAGGGCTATTATGTATTAAGTCTTATCATTGCATTTAGTCTACATCTTTCCTAGAATAGGAGGGGCTTTCATATCCTCCGTTTTGGCAGACTTGCTACATCATCATGAAAATGAAATAAAAATATTAATGAAAAGTCACTTTAGTATTTTAACTCAAATGATGTTGGTCACTAAAAAAATACCTTTTATGTCTTATTTTGTAGATGGCTGAGATGATACAGTTTTGTATTTTCTACGATTACATATGTATGTTGTTGCGTTTTTTGGGTTTATATCTCACCCCTTCTGCTACTTTACTTTTTCAATAAAACATTTACCAAAACATGTGCGTAACACTTAAATAATTTAATTTTATGATTCATTCGTAAATATTGAATTAGATTTGGCAAACAGGAGGGGAAAAACACTTTGTATGTTACAGAACATAAGATTTGATTGGGTGTGAATTGGTTAATTCTAAAAGTGCAATAAAAAAATGTAGACATTTGATGGTGATTGTGTGTTGATGCGATGCAACGAAACGATACGATACCAAAAAGTTGTAGAATGACTCAATCGGAAAATTGAATGATAAAAATATTGTGCTGAATTTTACAACAATGAAAACTTAAGTCAGGACTACACGACGATGACATACACGTTGAATGAATATCAAAATTATATAATTCAATACTGCGAACCTTCTTTGGTTATGCTTAATTAAATTTGATCTGATGATCTACTTTATATTCTATCAGTCAATCATTCAATCATGATAGACGAGACGAAATACGTATATGCAAATTAAATTTGGTTTTAGACATGATATCATTTTCCATTCGTAGGCATACGCTCTATAAAAAGTAAAATACACTTTGAATACAGGATTGCTTCATCAATAAAAATTTAATTCCGTGGTTTATTAAAAGAACGGTTAGAAAAGAAGCGACTCTTGCTCAGACTTACACAGATTTGCAATGTAGTGGACTTGTGTTCAAAGAAGAATACAATTGTATAACGGTGAATGCAATCAATCATTGGTGAAAAGTGTAATAGCATATTAGATTACACACATATATACAATTGACACAAAAATGAAACAATATTCACGTATGTCTACTTGCGCAGCCTTATAAAAGTCTTAGAGCTGTGCTCTGTGCTGCAACTTCTGTCTATTTATCGATAAATCAGAATTTTCAAAACTTCTCTGCAAAAGCTTAAATATTGAATCAGAGAATTACCGAAGATATTAATTTAATATATCAAACTACCTTTGTTGATATACCGCAAAGATGAGACTGTTGAAGAGCGGTGAGATTGAGTAAGAGTAGATCACATAAATAGGACACTAGAGAAGCCTTATAAGTCCTTTACAAGTACATTTAATGGAGAATGTATAAAATATATGGTGTAATCATACAAAATTGCAAGCATAATTTATGTGTGTTCTCAAGAATTATTTTTTACCACAGGGCAGGGTTTCGGTTGCATCGCCGAAGATACTACGTGAACAATGCCTACGTAAAAAAAACGTGCAAAAGGAAGATAAATGACATAAGCCCTAGCCCTACATTGAATTGGTCAGTGTTGATAATCAATAACTGTCTCAAAATCAGGAAACTAGTAGAGGGAATAGGAATGGAGTTTGGTTGATTTATCTCTTTCTTGAGAACTGAAAAGCCCTTCTCGCACAACATGAAATAGTTTAGTGAACGAAATATGTATATGCTACGATGAGCTACATAATGAATACGCGTTTAACCGAAAACATTGAATAAAGGAATATGCATCAGATAATTTATGTATCAAAATCATGACTTTCTAAAAACGGTATATTTTCGCCCGAACACAAGACCATGCACTTGACATTCACATTTAAATTGAATGGGAAAAACGGGTAATTTGTGATCAAATGAAATAAATTATAGTAACGTTTAGCCAGAGAGTATCAAGGTGTCCTCATGATTATGAAACTGACAAGGAGAAATTTTTGCAAAGCTTGCTGTTTTGTTCTTTTGATTTTCTGGCAAATTGCTTTTATTTATGGGCTTTATCAAGGGTATCAAAACCAGGTAAATAACCAGATCAGATATTCACAGTCAAGAACATAACACCATCAAAAATTACAATCATTTTGAAATTTTTCAACCAACTTTCAGCGAAGTAGTCTACAAATTGAGGCAGTTGTATTGTATGAACATGAAAAAATTCATTTTGCATGTGCAAAAGTGTCAACTTCATTATTGTGCATGCAAAAGTAGCTGCACGATGAATGTGCATCTTGTCAATCAGCTCACTATAAAGCGTGAATAGTTTAAATTTGTTTCTCGTCTTTGTCTGGCATCGTTATTATTATCATCCCCTCTCCGCAGTTTGGTCATTTTTGTGTGTGAGTGTGAAAAGAGAAAGAAATTTTTGAAAAGAGCCAAAATGGCTTGCTGACTGAGACTCTGGCATGAAGCATGAAACATATCAAGTGTGGCTTCAAAAAAGATGATAATTTTACATACATGTGCCATGATGCCATGAAGAAGAAGACAATTCGTTGACCCCCGCTGAGACAAATCTTCACAAAAATAACGATTGTAACACTATTGTTATCATTGTTAGTTTGAAATCTAGTATCTCGATGTAGACGAGCAAAAAAATATGTTTTTAAAAGCATGTTTTTTATACTTCCACCGAACAACTGAAGATGATTTGTTTAAGATTCATAACCACGACTGAGACGGAGAGGATGAAGAATAATGTCAACCGCATCTAACCAAGTGCACACACTGATATTTGAATGCATCATACGCTGTCCCTATCACATCACATACTTTTCTTCAGCATGATCCTGATTTGCTTGATTGATTTTCTTTATGTATATTAATGCCTTTGTTCATTCTTTACGCTTATCTATCATTCAGCCAGCCGTACATAATAATAATCAAATGTGTTTTTTCTTTGTTGCAGGGAAATGACCCGTGCAGAGCGACATGCAGAGGAAGCCTGCAAACGAAACGCTCTCAACTTAACAGAGAGATTCATCGAGAAATGCGACTACGTGCTGGGGCCGAGAATTTGCTAAAGTAAGTCATCAGTACAGATTATAGTTTAGTAGTACGCATTTTATGTTAATGTGTTCTCATGGACGATCGACAATGCACATGATGATCAACTGAAACGAAATGACCGACGTAATTACGTTTTAAAAAATTTACGAGGAGAAACTTATGTTTATTATCATTACAAAATTTTACATAGCTAGAGTAACAGATACAAGAAAATAATGAAAGCAAAGCAATTATTCAGGACAGACAGACGTTGAGATTTCAGCGTCGAAGTAATCGGTCAGGTTGAAAGTACACAGAAAACATAGTTCTTACGACGAAATATTACTCAAGTCACATGTGGCTATTCGCATGTTTCATGTAACAGAGTTTCCTGTGTTGAATGATATAAAAATGCACATCATGCTTCTCGGAACCGACCTCCGACCGACAAAACTATAATTACAGTACATTTTGCATCATCAAGTCAGATAACAATGGAAGGTAAAATTGAAAGAAAGTCGATGTCGTCGTCGCATGTAATGCCATATCGGGTTTACTGAAGCGTACATCACTCCATTTTATCTCTTTAGATTATATTGCATACATAAAATGCGTGATCCTCTATGTGACATAACTATAACGTTTCCTAATAATCCTTAAACACACATACGCCTTGAATTGAACGCACTGAACTACTAAATCCTAACTAAAGCGTGGGAGATGATGGGATGAACAATAGGATTACCAGTTACACAGCTAAATTGCTTGCCAATGTTTCGGAGCAAACGTGAATGTGTGTAGGCGGAAGATGGTCAGATAGGCGTATATTCTACCCAAGTCGTGTGATTATCCATTAAACCCTTTTTGCATTCTATTTTGTTAATTGTGACTTTTGACTTTTAACGTAATATCAGGAGGATAACGATTACGTGGTAGTTTTTTTATTGTTTCGTGAGTTAGTAGGTGCTTCTTCACTGATGTAGTGATTCAGAGGAAGTTACCCTTTAAAACCTCAACGGTTGATGACGGATTCTTAAGTAATTTTTAAGCAGAGAAATAAAATTAAAGCAAATGGGAGGAAATAAAACGAGATATACAAGGTTGATAACAATGAGTTGTAATTGTAATACAACAATGAGCAATAATAGCAGAGATGAAAAAGTAGTAACCTTATTCGTCATTGTTTGACATTTGAAAAATACGAAGCAATGAGGCAATGGTAAAGTAGAGGATGCAGTTTCGTAGACGTAACGTGGCATATTATATTTCACTGTCATCACGTCATCATATCAGCAAAGTTTTGGAATTAATTAATTAATCAAAATATAATTTTTGCATTAGTATTTTAATAAGCACACAAAACAAATCATACAATTTTACGAAACGTTTCTTATGACGCATGACATTTTTTGTACTTCAATTTTTTTTCACTGAAATTCAAGTTGACTAACTATACAAATATTTTATTGCAATTTCAGAGCAACAACAAACCGAACTGTGAAGGCGACGGCTACTCTTGAACTCAGCTTTGTCAACTCACATTTACAGTTACTCCGAGAACAATTAGCTGAAATAAATGGATGTTTGGAGGCATACCAAGGACAAGGGTAAGATGTCGGCAATTATCTATTTTCCGTTATAATTTCCCTATGAAATCTAATATGCGTAAAGGTTGAACTTTTATCTCATTATCATCATGAGTTTTATGACTATGTAATATAAAAATCTACGCATAATATGATGTTCGGTAGGTGGTACTCACGCAATTAGTCTCTCGTAATTTTCAAACAGGAAACGCAGCAAGCTGACCTCTGCGAAATAAAAATTAGCATGATGACTTATTGTTCATGCAGGAATGTTTGATGGGCTTATTTACGCAGTATTATTCACTGGCTTATTATTACCGAATTACATTTGCTTGATTGATTCCCTATTTCCCTAGATAGATTATTGTGGGATACCAAAACTTGCGAACCGACCAGAGCAGTGTAGGGATAATATCGCATACCAAACTAAGTTTACATCTTGCCGAAACATTCAATATTGCTTACTTAGGTGGAAATCACCGTTAAAAATATGTATATCGTGATGGCCAATTTGATTAATGAGATCCCCTTTGTGTTTTTATTCATAACAAATTAGGTAACGGTAAAAACAGCAAAAGAGCTGAATATTACACTTTATTGATCACAATTGCTGATAACATATTTCTTCGCTTCTTTGATATTTTTTTTGACAATTCAATGTTCTAATTTGATTCATTGGAAAGGAGGTTTCATCCGTGGTCCATATTTATACCAATTGATACACACACAATACTAAAGCCTGCAAGGCAAAGAGATGCATACATTCAACATTGTATTATTACATCCCTTTGCCTCAATAATTTTAAACTTGAGTCATTTATCATCATAGATATTTGACTTGATCTTGGCTAAATAAATAAAATGACTCGGCAAATATTGAATGCCTTTAAAAGGAGCATACATGATTTGTTACTCAGTTGATGAAGATTATTCGCAAGTTGTTTTCAGTCAATTTGGGAAGTATTCATATGCAAATTCATTAAAAAATCGAATACAAAAACGTCCACACATGTCATCTTGTTGTTGTGACCAGAGATAGCAGATTCATAATTTAATATAAACTGTTTTTATCTGATTGGAATGTACTTAATTGAATTTATGCTTATGAATTTGCCAATTTCGTATGTATTACATATTAGGAAACTGACAAATGTCATCGATGTCGGAAGTCCACCTTAATTTGTCCTTTTTGGAATTTTTACACTGGGCTAAATTAAAAGTGACATCCAGTCTTCAAGTTTGAAGTTCAGAAAAACACATATTCGTAAGAGCACATAATTTCGAGGTAGAACAAAAAGCAACATGACCGACAAAAACAATCAAAGACAGGATATTTTGTTTCATGGTTTATTATTCGTCCATCCGTATACTAAAAAGTTAATTTTGCAGAAAATATTCGAATAAACCGGGAAACGGTTTCGATTACTGTTAACTGTACCATACGAATTAAAATGTTAATTTTCTTTACGAACTCCCTAGATTTTATCAGTAAAGAAAATATATATACACTTTCATTGCATAGTAAATTACGTAAACGGTACTCCAACTCCTGTGTGCAGATTTATGAGTGCATGATACATTTATGTAGGAAGTGGACAATAAGAATTGCGTGAACTTGCACCAGCTAACAACTCTAACCAGCTTAGTAAAAACCTGCAGAGAATCATTATTCTCGTCTCGAGGAAAGTGTCAGTTGAACAAGCTTTTATTTACCACACACGATGATGATATGATGAACAAGTATTGGAGTACATGTGTGTGGTAGCTTCACTAGTGCACAATTAAGGCACGCATTCAGTGCAACATTAAGATAGCTTTACTTTACTCCTTTCTTGAACTTGAACTTGTAAGAGAAGAAATAAATTATAATGTTGGTGCATAACATCTTATCTAATATGCAATGAAAATATTGTTACATTTTGTAAAAAAGAACAGCTTTGTGCAGAAAGTATAAAGTTGCATGCTTCCTTTTCCACTAACATGCTCAAGCTCAACAGTAAATCATTTTCTATGCGTATATGGTTATTAGAGAAAAAACGGAAATCACAGGAAATGAAAAGTGAGAAAATCATGGTTGCAGAGCTGATAACACCCCTAAAAATACAGTAATGTTCAATTCACAGCAGAGCTTAAAATTACCTGCTGTTCAAAATATTTTATCCACCCACCCAGCTTGCCTATTTGATATTCACAATCATCATCTTCAAGCGGCACTCACTCACACAGTACCACTTTAATTTGTTCTGTATCAAATTACCAACAATTTATTATGCAAACACTCAAAATTTACACCCAACATCTCAAACTACTTCAGATTTATTTCTCTGCATTGCATTTGCAGTTTGTAGGAGTGTATTTTTTTTCGCAAATAATATTAAAATACAAGCTTGTTTAAAGTGTAATACATAACGAGCTTGCAATAAGTATTCAAAGGTCACATCGTGACTTATCATCTTCTCTTTTCATGATGAAAGGTGCGATAACTGTTTAAACATTTTGCCTTTTACCTTGTATTCTATTGATTAGGTAGCAAAGAGTATTTTGCTCAAGTATGACTTGAATGTTTCGTTAAAATTGAAGCAGTAAGAATTACAAGTGGCAAAATTCATAGATTTTTAATAGTACGAGCCGCCTCTCCAGTTTAGCTTGCCATTTCTTATTTCGTCACGTCATCCATTGTTGATTGACACCAGGCAAGGGAGGTGTTCCCTGTTTACAGTTGAGCGATGATGTGTGTGACTCATAATCAGTTAAGTTTTAGTTTTTCGCTGTATAATATGCAGCTAATTACTGCTTAGTAATACAAACAATCGTGCAAACAAAACTGTATATGGATGCCTTTTTAATGATGTGCCTGACTGAGACGCGACGCGTCCACATTGTTAGAACGCAAAGCATTATTTTACACAGTCGGAGTCACACACGTGGAATATGCAAAAAACATAACAGCAAAAAAGAACATTCATTATTGAAAAATTCCCGAAACTATGTACATATTGTACAATGGTATGAAGTATTGCAATAATAATGGTATCTTAGCTAAATCTGACTTCCATGTTAAGGAAGAGCCAACCAAAGTCAGAGATGCAATGCACCTGTTGTGATAATGATGTGACTTGAAGATTCGCTCTTCTTATCCTTAATCAGTTTGTACTTAACAAACTTAACTACAAAAGTATACACATATCCCTTTAATTACAATGAGCAAAAGTTTTATTATTTGCTGAAAAGATTAGCATTAATAATTTCGCCATATTTTATGCTTGGATGATGATGAGATGAAGATGATTTGTGGTTTATTTAGCATTGAACTTCATTAAAGAGCATATTATTAACAAACAACTTCCGTTTTGTGTGATGAGCTGATAAACCAATAAAAAAGGGGAATTAACTTCCTTTGTTTAGCTGTGCATACTCATCTTCGAGTTGAAATGATTATCTAAATGATTCTCGTGATAACTCTTGAAAATCATTTTTTATTACTACACACGCAGCAGTTGTAATTTGCTTGCCTTCTCATAAGTTCCTCTGAAGATGAGCACAATTAAAGGTTTTAATGTTTTAAAGTTAAGATAATGGTTAATTTAGACGTGCTCAATCTATTAAGTTCCTCCACGAAAAAGAAGAAAAGGGGCAATGATCAGTTTAAATGTGAAATTTCGTGTGTTTGGAAAAATCCCTTGTACCGAGGGAATTGGCAACCGAGTAGCAAACATGCGAGAAAAAGAAAGTAATAAACTAGCACATAAAAACAGGCAGTTAAAGAGTAACTTTCCTTAATTTCATTAGTTTTCATCTGAAATTACCAATCTGGGCTTAATTTACCTATTTTGATTTTTTTCACAGGCATGACACAAGTCTTCCAATGATCCCCTTAGGACTTAAGGAGACGAGGGACATTGACTTCCGGGAACCATTTAAGGTGAGTCATATATTATTCAAATGGTACATAATTAAGAATAAAATAGCTAATAGCTCTTCTGAGAATTTCATGCTCCGTCGAAATAATCATAATCGCATGGGACCCTGTACTTATCAAAATTAAAATTAAACCTATTATCTCCCAACAACATTCCTTATATAATTAACCAATTTGTCATTCTTGTTATCTCTCCTAAGATCTTGTATCATGTCATTTGAAGTTACATGTATCCTCTTTAAACTCTCCGTGAACATTGTTTTTTCTGGTGCTACACCTGTCAATTCACATTTAGCCAATGATGTTACACCGTAATATCTGTAATTGTTTATCGTGTAGTCAACTCGTATACGATGTCTCATGGTTTATGTCTATATTTCTGGCGACAACCCACAAAAAAACTGTAACTTACCAGTGGGAGTTTAGGGATTGCGTTCACATGAAGTTTTTTTTAATCATTACCTTCGCCCAAGTCCCGTCCTAGGCAGTGATATAAAAAAATGAATATACCTATTCATATTTTTATATTCGTCATTAGATACATAATGTGCGTAGTATACATCCTTGATCCTATCAAAGCTGTGGTAGTACTAGTGTGACAGTGCAAAATTACCCTCATTAAGAATACTCATTGTTTTCTACGTTGAATCACATGTGAATGTGTGTTTGTGAGTTTTATTCTCTGCCTAATCCAACAATTCAAGGTGATTAATCAGAAAAAATATTACGTATGATGGTTTAACTGCGAACAAACTATATGTGCTCGTCTTATTACGTGAGTGAACTATCTCGTCTACTGAAATTGACTTACTGCAATTTGCAATCATCGTCGTCTCATCAGTCGCCTCGCCACTACCACCACCACCAACTTTTTTCACCTCCTTCTCATCTTCTCCTCGTTCAATTATTTTTATTCTAGCAGTAAATCCGACCAACCCGTCATTGTTGATTACAGTGATTTTCAGTTGTTGATGTATCTGTATGTTGTTCATGTTGGAACATAACCGTAACGGTGCATTTATAAATATAGTGCAGTTTGATGATGATGGTGATGACGACTGCTGTAATTACAGTAACAAACTATACTTATCTTTATCTTCCATTCCCCGTGTAGTGTACTCAACATCTAACAGCCTCATCATCATTGGATTTTTTTTTCTCGATATTTATCTAACCATGTCAAGTCAGAAAATGCAATTTTAGCATCTCCGTAAATAAATACGGTAGTATTTTGGTATTTCTCATTATACATTCTTCACTTGTGCAGTACAAGAAAGAACCTTAGTAAAGCAAGTTAAATTACAATAATGAAAATGATTACTAGAACTGCTCTACATGATGTCTTTTTTTATATTGCACATAGTACACACACAGTTTGCTAATAATAAAAAAGCCACATCAAAAGTAAATAGACTCAGAGTTCTAATTCATAATGAAGCAAGTAAGCAACAGTAGCCGAGTAATCTATGCAATTTTTTTTGCGACTGAGAATATTGTTGAATGAAATAGTTTACGAATAATTGTTCTTGGTAGGCAACTATATATGTATGTAAGGTATGTATGTATATTATTTGGACGCGTCTTCTTTTTTGTGAATGTTTGCAAGCTGCAAATTCCCTATTGTGTAGATTGGATTGGATTCACAGTTCTAGAGAAGAACAACAATGGCCAAAAACCATAACGAAACGTTGGCGAAAACTTCCGCAAGAAAAAGTATAATGAATGCATTCATTGTTGTAAAGAGCAAAGTTAAATGTTTTTGAGTAGCCCTTCACGTCACCAGAAAAATTACAGCAATAGATTGAAAGATAGCATATTATTTAAAAAATATAAATATACATAACTAGATGCCCCACTGTTCAAATTTTATTGTAGACAGACGATTTTTGACATTATCGTTATTAAAACAAGAAAAACCCAGAGAGCTCGCTAAATGATGGTGGTAGTAGTAGTACCGACACCGACTATTACATTCTTTTAAAAAGACAGTTAAAAACATTTCAGTGTATTTTACGATATTGGGCTACCTTATACCTATGTGTTTACTGCTTACAATGTTGTGCAATTAACATGAATTTTCTTTATGTATTTACTTTGCCATTATTGTAGTGTTTTTCAAGATATTACGCAATAAATGTTACATGATGATGGCTACATTCTCAATGAATACCGTCTTAATTTGTTCATAAATGTATATAATTTTTTTACAATTCTCAAAAAATCTCAATTACAAAAGATGCTGCTGTATTGTTTACACATCTTTCTAACGTTTAATATTTACTTGAAGGAGTGGTATAACATGATATCTATTTCGTTACTTTAGTCTTTTTGTTTACTGACAAGTTAGTTTGTAGTCTGAGCAAATAAGCTGTAGAAGTAAAGTCATGTAAGTATTTTGTTACAGGTAAATTTTTTACTTTTAGCACGTTTTTTACTCCTTCAACATGTATTCACTTTTAAGAAAATTTGACGCTTTATGATGTCTTTATATTTTTCACAATTGTATACATGGTTCGGCTTGTTGTCTTTTGTACTATGAATAGTCAAAATTATAATGTCTAAAGTTAGCCAAGATTATCTTTTCGGGCGACTTTAGTCATGATTTTGTTTCATAATGTGTTTGCCGAATCCATTCATTTTGTCTAAATAACAAAGGAACTTTTGATGCCAAAAAGTGTGCTTCTTGTAATCACTCTGCAAATAATACACATACATACATCACATACTTCACTACTATTAAAGGGAATTTTGGTTTCTGGGTAATACAGCTTGCAGGGAAATAAGATTACCGCAACTCTTGAGTATGTAAGTACCTGAGCAAAATTCCTTCATTTCTGATAATGATGACGATGACTGCTTTTGCGCTTGCTTACGAAAGGTTGCTGGGTCTTTTTAAACTACTTCCCTGTTGCCACACATCTCTATTTTTTGGATGTGCGTACATTTATAGTTTTATAGTGTAAACGTGAACCGTTTACGTATGATTACTTTACTTACCTACATGACATCTTAATTTTTTGTGATGATCATGTTGTTATGTTATGATACGGCGGATAATGAACTTTAGTTCGCAGACAAAAATGCTTTGTAAACATAAACAGCAAACAAGTGCCAGTACCTAAGTATACATTTGCACCCTTTTCCACGCATGAAGTGCTGTTTGAGAGTATCTTACCGTTGTGTTGGTTGGGATTATAAGAATGCGTCACTAAATGATGTTTGCGTGAAACAAAACAACTTATTTTGAAAAAAATGTGTGTCTATTTATATCTGCAATTAAGTTGTCATTTTTTTATTCTGGGCTTAAAATGCTAAAATCAGGGATTTTTTGAAAACAAAAAATTGAATTCTTTGTGCTTGTCGCTTGTTGGTTGGCATTCCGTGGTTTTATAGCACCGCGCTGGGATTTGTTAAGGTTCTCTTTTATCTCGGAGATATCACATTTCTTGTTGATTCGGATCAAATCACATCGTCAAAAGATATGCGAAATGGTCCCAGCAGGAACTTAAGCCAATAAAATATGTGAATGGAAGATATCCTGCTGATGTGCAGTTGGTCGGTAGTCGTTCATCCAACTGGTGACAATGACACAAGTAATTCATTAAAAATTTCAATTGTTATTGAGAGTGGTGAGGTGGTTGCTTTGTATGCTACATAATATTGTACTTTTATTATTATCCGTCCCAAAAACCTCAAACATACACACACACATCAACATCATATAAAGCATTTTTTTGGTTTTTTAGCGAAGAGAGCCAAATAAATTGAAATATCAATAACCGTGTTACAAGAATTGGCAAATTGCGTTTAAAATACTGGAAACCTCAATGTACGGTTTCTTTGGGACTTTATGACTATGAGAATCAGCGTACAAATCCGAGTAATGTGAATGTTGGCTTGAATGAATAGAGAACTATGAATAAAGCATATATGGGACTTCAACCACAAGATCAAACTGTGGAAAATCGTTTGCTTTGTTTGCTGCCAAATCCCACTTTAAATCCCGTCATAATGACAAAAAATGTCAATTTGAAAATGATGAAGCTTTTGATGATTGAAGATAATAAAGTGAATTTCGTTAACATGATTCTCACAATCAAAATTAGAGACCTCCAAAACTTCAAAGTTGACAGTCCAAAATATTCTGAACGTTTTAAAAAGAGATGGGTAACCATTTCAGAATTATGTCTTTACACGTTCCATTTCTATTTCTAATAATAACCTTCTTCTTCAGATGATTTAATGCTGAGAAAATTCAAAAACTCAATTAAATGTCTCACTCAACTCAATGGTGATTGAAAGTAAACGAAAATGAGAAAATGTAAGATTTAAAAATGTGTCATTGTCACCATCACCGAACAAGCCAAACCAAAACCCTTTTTCTTTTTTGATTTAGCACGAGTCTAGTACAAAGTTTTTGGTTGAATGTATAGATGCCTAACTACAATTTAATCGATTTTCACACGGTAAAACTAAAATTCATGGCGAATATACTGAATATATCATCCCTGATTAGTGTCCTAATAATTTTCTAATTTGGTACTGACTTAAGCTTTCAAACAATTTCAGTTTTATGGCAGTATCGTACCTAAACATAAAACCAAAACCAGGCTAATCATCAAACAAATCCCACACGCAAATTTTACTCTAGGTATCGGTTCGCCATTGAATTCACGACTGATCAATTATTAATGAATTCAAGATTGTATACTGGCACAAAGATTACTTTTTAAGAGCATATAACTTGAGCCCACTCCATTTTCGATAAGTAAAATAAGAAGTGCTTTTTAGAAAAACAAAAATTCAGAATTGCTTTTGGTTGTTTGAAAACATAGAATGGCAAGTTTTATTGTTAATTCTTACTGTAACATAATTACTTCATACTAGATTAACATAAAAAGGAACGCACAATCTAAAACATCGTGCACATCAGTATATCACTTACACTTAAATAGAAATATATGCTTGTGTGGTGATTTCGAGTTGAATTAGATTTACTGTCTATTAAAGCACACGCTACTTGCACTTAAATAGGGAGAAAAAGTAGAAAAACGGGAAAGGAAGTGCAACGGGAAAGTTAAGGTACCGTAACTGTGAATCGCGTGCAGTACATGATTACATGAGTAAGTAATATAGACTTTCTTGATTCTGTGATATCAAGGTGTAGGCTTACTTGCACGCACATTATATGGACGATAAACCATTTATGACTATGTTGCATATTTTTAATGTGCAATTCCCATGCTCATCTCCACTGGTTCTTTAAGTGTACACTTATGTTATAACGTTGATTATTATGTCACTAAAAAGTACCACGATTTTAAAGCAAAGTGAATTTAAAACTGTGTAAATTGTAGTTTTCTCCGTTGCAATTTTTTTACATTTTTTATTGTTTTGCAGGACTTTATCTTGGAGCATTATAGTGAGGACGGCAATAATTTTGATGATGCCATATTATCATTTATGGAGCTTCGCCAGGTATTTTGGCCATTTTGATTTTAATAACTTCAAACTTTTAAAATATGTATGAATGTAATGAGCGTATATTTACGAGTATTTAAAATTTTATTTCAATTTTTTTAATTCAGGCAATGCGAAGACCCTCAAGAACGAAAAGTGGAGTGCAATTGTTACTGAGATATCTCGGAGTCCTTTACTTTGTGGAACGTCGATTTTTCCCTGCAGACAGGAATATAGGAGTATTTTTCGAATGGTAAGTTTCAAATCTGACCATTAAAGAGTACCAATTAGAAATGATGAAATTATATAAGTTATGTGAATATCACATCGCCAATTATCTGTAAAAATGTATCCCATAAAATGACTACTGCTTGTGTTGAAATATTAAACGTTTATTTTGCAATGCTTTTAACTTTCATATTAATAATACCCTATGGACGTTTTAAATGTTTGATGTGGAAAGGGTTTTCTAATGATTGTCAATTATCTGTTTGAATAAGCTTCGTACATGTTCATTTCAAGAAGGTGGAGTATTTCTTCGTTGCTAGTCATGAATGTTATCTTTATATTTTACTTACAGAAAGTTATTCTTGTTTAGTATTTGATTTCGATTTAGTTTGCTTGTCCATTTTCTTTCCCAATTTTAAAAATGTAATGTAAACACAGTTTGCTGCATCATCATCCTTATTCTATTTATTTTTATTATTATAACTTGTTGCGCACATGTTTACATTTTTATGAGTTTTTATGATTTTTTATGTAATATATTTTGGTGAACAAACACATTATGTGATAATTTGTCTATTCTTAAGGCACGTCAATTCGTCATGTTTCCCCTTCCCTTTTTATTCTTTCACAATGCAAATTTAACTCCTCTGACGTACCTAAAATGTAAACATGATTATAGAAGAAAACTGTACTATCTGTAATACAAAAGCATGTGAATCTCTTTCCACAAAAAAATCAAGATTTTAGCATAACAAATGCTTAAACAAGATTTTTGCAAGACATAATATATTTGACATTTTATGACTGACTAGAAAAGTAATGCGTTAAGTATGCAATGTGAAGAGATGTGTTTTGTTTTCATTCTCTTTTCGCAATAGTGGTTTGAAACTTTCTTGATTTGAAATTTTTAATAATAAAGAATAAAAAAGTCTTCTCACAAAGTGTTTACGCTACTGTTTAATCAGTAAAGTTTGTCAGTCAGTAGTCAGTAGTGGCGTGAATTATTATTTTGGTGAGAGAGCCACCCGCACGCACGTGAAATATTGCAGCTAATAAGAAAACTGCCTTGTGCTCACCAACTCAATTCAGTTGTCACTTTTTGAATTTTTATGTTGACTTATGGACAATCGTGCAAAAATGCACTTACATTTTGCTTAATTACCTGTCTTCGGCTTGAAATCAGCATTCATCATCAACTAATTGAGTCGTACAATAGCCCTTTTTCGTTGTAAAAATTAAATTGCTTAAAATGTTAACAAACTGAATGAAAGAAAGTAATAAAATAACACATTTATCTCTTCAGTTGAATATGCAAAATCGTCTAAAAAATTAGCTTAAAAATCATATTTTGAAATCGTCATTGTAGACTGTGTTACATTGTAAGCTTAAATGAAACTTTCGTAACTTAAATATTAAAAAATAATTTATTTTTTACAGGTACGATGCTTTAACGGGTGTTCCAAGTATTCAACGAACAGTAGCATTCGAAAAAGCCAGTGTGCTCTTTAATCTAGCTGCCCTTCATACTCAAATCGGGGCCAGGCAAGATCGAACAGTGAATTCCGACACGGCTGACGCCGCAGTAGACAATTTCCTACGAGCAGCAGGAACACTTCGTTACATTGGAGAACATTTTACACATCCGCCATCCTTCGACCTCGCACCCCACACTCTAGAAGCACTCACTGCCCTATTTTTGGTAAGCAATTTGCACATCCTGGATACTGTCATTAATTTAGTGATTGAGTGTAGGTCGTCACATTACCTTGTAGAAAACTGAGATATCAATCATCACGTATAAAAAAAAATACGATACTCGATTATACAAACAAGGTCACATAATAATCAGGTACAATACGCATAATTATTCACAGAGTTGCTGTAGGTGTGTGTGCAATTATTCTTAATAGGAAAAATGCTGCGACAAAGTTTTTAAAATATGGCATGGGAGAAGGAATCGGAAATATTTTGTGTACCACCGGTTTCCTACAAACTTGTGGTAAACATTTAGATTATCATTTTGTGTAATTTTATACTCATGCCAGTTAGAAGTCAAAATTAATGATATACATAAAACATATCTCTGCAAACACATGCAATGCGTTGCAATTAGACTGACGGATTTGTCTACCAGCCATGATGATATGAAGCAACGAAACAAATATAATATATTCTCTTCCCATCATCACAGTGAACAAATCAGGGTGTCACTGCAATTAGGGTTTGTAATGTAATCACTACTACTGTAGATGTAGAATACAAAAAAACCTCATCCTCCTTGGCTCACTCTCTGATGAAGCTTGATTTGAGTTTAAAACAGAGACATGACGATAGAAAAATTCGAAGAAACTAAAGTAGAACCACCCCATTATTATAACAGAACAAAAGATGGTAATTACCAGGAATGAGCTTATGATGCAATGGAATATAAGAAAGTTCGGGCAACGACTTTTGTGAAATAAATATTTGGTTGGGGGATAAAAAGTACGGGGGCGGTATAAGATGAATTAAAGTGGAAGCCTTTATTATTGCTTTACTCACGACAATCGATCTGAGTAGAATTTTTTTTATTTGAGAAACCTAGTTTGTTTTTAAACTGCTTCTTTTGATTCACACACAATCGCATCATCCCAATTTTGAATCAAAGAACCTCTATTTTCTTGGTATAGTTGAAATGCAAATTTATGCAGATTATTGTTAGTGCTTGGTTTTCCGTTAGGTGTAGGCTGTCTTAAAACAGTTGTATTGATGCTTGTTTAAGTAGTTCACGTTTTTAACAGAAATTTTAAATTATTGAAATGCATGCCGGAATACCAATTCATTGATTAAACAAAAATAATACCATTATCGTGAGTTTTGTTGTTGGTTTTGCAGCGCTACCAGCTTTCAATCGTATCAAAATAATAACAAAAGTTACATAAATACTTACAAAATAAGATAAATATGCCATATCTTTACTTCATTTTTTGCTCACTCAATTTTAAAAACGAAAGTGATAATAACATTTTGCACCCCACATGATTCCCTGCGGTTCAGTTGGTGCATTATCTCCAATTCCCTTAAAATTTATGCACAAAAACACGTAAATCTTTTAAAATATTACTTTTTCGACAGCTGGTTACATAAAGGGGGAAAAATAATATTACATTTTTTTACAAGCAAGGTAAAAAATACTTTAAAGTTAGTTGACGCATCTTTAGCACGTCTTGCTAATGAATGATGAATACTTTGCGTGATAATGTGACACGTAAAAATATTATTTCTCCCTCTGCACTTCACTGCGCTAACAGCAACTTGCTAATGATGACGGGTCAACGAAAATTTTGAAAACCTCAAAAGTCTGACGCGTAGGCATAAATAATCGAGGGTTGTTACTTATGCGAAAACTAGGCACGAACATTAAGTCTTCGTGGTTTGTGTAGAGCCACTTTTTTCTTAATAAGAGACATTTCAATGATACATTACCAATTTCTACTGCGATCGCGAGTAAAGTATAAAGATTAAATAGCAGTGAATCTTATTTAGTAAAATGTGTACTTACTTCCGTCAGTCAAAAGTCCATATAAAGTGTACGTTTTTGCGTGTAAGATTTATTTATGAAATCATCAACGTAATAGATATGATGAGAAGATAGAGTGATGATTATATATGATGCTGTTATGTTTACCATTAAAAGTTAAATCTGACGATTTTACTTTACATCATGACCGTTTTTTTTCTCTTGTCCTCTAGGTTCAAGCTCGTGAGTGCCTTTTTGAAAAGCAACAAGGTTTGGAGAAAATCGATTGTAATAAAATCATCGAGAATGGAGTTCGTGACGCAAAGGAGCAGATGAAGTTAATTGAGCTCGCTCAAGAGTCTCAACTACTGTCCAATGAGTACACTAAAGTGTCCGAACTTTTGTCCCATGAAGAACTTAAAGAATTCATTCCACCAGCTTGGTCGTCACTTGTACATGTAAGTTAATCTTTTTACACTTTCTTTTTATCTACTTCGCTTTTTTATTTACGAGAACGCAATTACGCTTGTAGCTTTTTTTGTCAAATTTTGTATTTGAATGCGCGAAATTACAAGATGAGCATTGAAGATGAGAATTTTCTCATGGAAGCTGCTAAAAATACTTTGACGATACAGCCTAAGTGCATATACTAAATTATAAAATGACTGTAGGTGTTTTACTCATCTTCTTAAATAATAGAAAAGAAGTTATTATTAAGAAATAAAAACACGCTGCGGGAGGTTTATATCAACGAAAACCTGCAATCTTGAAATAAAAAATGCAACTGCCTGTAGCTTGTCATCATCGGAGTCATCAGCATGTAGACTCATCTTCATCTCATTACGCCTTGCCAGATGAAATGTCTCACTAGCATAACAGCGCATTGTATTTTGGTTGGGAACGATAACGATAAAATTACATTTATTTTCTTGATGAAAAACACAATACAACAACAGATTAAAGTCATTCAAGAACTTTAAATCTTAATGGAATTTCGTTTAATGGAAAGAAGGTGTGCATAGTGTCACAGTCATCATCACTACAACTCTCACTTAAAACCCAATATGTGTGTGTGCAAATTATCTGTTTATGAAAAATGTACAACAATGAGTGCATTATATATACAATATACCTAATCTGGTGATTAGTAGTTTATATGTACTTTGTAGTATGCATGTATATAATTATTTGCAATCTTCACCTTGGTTCAATTTTTAATGCAATTGTTTACAGGTGTCTTAATTTTCTTTATTTTTTCATTCATCATCATCTAAGCTTGAAAGGATGACAAAGTTTGATGATGACAGAGACAGACAGACGTAAAGCAAGATTCAAGAATGAATGGAATTTGACAGTATAGAATAATATGCGCGTTAGGAATTAGGCTTCAAAACATTGAAAATATCATATAGCTAAAAATATGCAATGTCTCCATATTTCACACTTCAACGTTCAAAAACCAAAAAGAAAATTAGAAAAAAAGAGTCCGCGATACACTGCACTGTCAAGTGTAAATCGGTACAACTCGTGAAAAAGTTTTAAAATAACTTTAGTTTTGAATTCTGTCTGACGATATGCAACAACAGCAACTGTAATAACTACATTTTGCATTAACTATTTTCTTATTGTTGCGGATGTGAAGGGACATAACTTCATATCTGCCTTCTCTTAAAACGAAACTCCATAAACAAAACAAATAAGAACGTATATCTGTGACCAAGCACAACAATATCTCTTGAAACTTGAAACCGTGCGTCAACTAAAAAGAATCAGAGTATTGTTTTTGTACATCTTTATAATTTATTAGATTTATTGAATTAGCAATGAAGAAACCAAAGGATGAATTCTAAAGTTTTAATTTTATCATGCATAATATTCGCATTATTACTGGCCTTCGTGCAAAATTAAGAACCTTCCACTCCTTTCAAGATATGTTACAGGACCAGACCTCGACATAGTAGGTTAATTTTATTATAAACATCTCTACATGTTTAGTGTTTACAGTGTTACCGTTGCCATTAAACGGTACTTATAATGTTTACAAAAATTATTGACGAGAAAGTGTTGCGTTGTCATTCACTCAGTTCTATATTGGAATGCACAGAGAATAATTGATAATGGTACCTTGACTTGATAGATTTTTAAGACTTACCGCCTGATTAAACATTCATATCACACTTCCATTTCAATAATGAATCATTTGTAAAGGTGGGACTTTGCATTTTTAGATTTAACGAATGGAAAGTGCTAACTCATCATCTCACACATATGTGTCCGACCAGTACTTAACTGCACAGCTTTTACTTGTTTAAAAATTGAAATTTATATATTTACCAATTTAGACACACATACATAGGTATTTATACAACATGCATATGTAAACATTTTTCTTTGCTTGGTCCATTACCACACGGAGTGAATTATCCTCGAAAATTGAGCTTGAAATTAGCCATCACTTCATTACTTGATTGATTTTCATTTATGTTTCAACAGTCATTCAATAATACATGTATATGATACATCCAATGCTATATTATTCTGTTGCCCCTTTTGACTCGCTAAATTAACTATGCGATTTGTCATTACACACACTATTATCGTGTTAAGTGAAATTAACCTCAATTTTTAAATCTGCAAAGCAAAACAACACACTGCTTTACTACCTGCGTATCCAATTAGCACAACTATTCGAAATTTCATGTATGCAAAATACGGGTCTTGGTGGTAGTAAATAATCTTTGTACCGATAATTATAGCTTACAAGAGGCATTTCGGATTTCACATCATTCATCATTAGTATAATATTTAATGGTTAGGTCCTATTAGTTGACTTATTAGGAAATTAAAATCAGAATACGCGTTCGCGTTGAACGAAGAGGTACTTCCTGGTTATCGACAACGTAAAACTGTAACATCAACATCTTGCTTATCCGGTTGTATCATTCGAAATTGTAGTGTTCGCGTTCTATATGCTTACAATTCAAATTAAAAATGTAAAATGATATATTTTTAATATTTTTAACCGGATATAAATACGCAAAAATTAGTGTACAAATAAATGCATGCATAATGCAGCAGCAGCAGCTGCTGCTCAACTCTAATTAGTGCTTGCTGTCGGAATAATGAAATAAATGTACGTTCTTTATATCTCATATCATATCAAATCACAAACACAACAATATAATCCATCCTTGTGCATTTGACTGTCACTGTCAGAATCAATGAAAAACTGGTTCACATTCGCGAAACTCGTCATAACACAAAAGAATGGGCGATAGATATTTATCATGACATTTGAGCCAACAATCGAAATGTATTTTTTTATGTTGTTGCTTGTGTACAGGAAGGCTGATTTAAATCCAGAATCAAAGTAAAGCGGTGATATTAACTTGACGCAGTAACAATAAAATTATCTAAATATTTTTTACTATGAAATTAAGCAAAAACAAACAAAGGTAATTTATGTACTTTGGCACAGGTTGTATCGGCATTTTATAGAGAGAATAGACTGGTGCGCAGTACATCAGACATGAATTACATCTCTTATCTTCGTTTATTCCAGAAATAACAACTACCGACATATAAACAAGTTTTAACATGACCACACATAATTTATGATGCATGGCTTAATAAAAATTTCATTCTACTAGAATATTCTGGGAAATGCGTTATAAATTATGTTTATAAGTAGAGTGATGACAAACTTATTAAATTGAATTAGAAAGGCTAAATTCGAAGCAAATACCTTCAATAAAAAATATTTGTATGCGTCTTTTCTGATGAGGACGTGACGTGCCATTGTTTTTCAACAGGGTTAACGCAATAAGTGTTAATGAATAGTAGCGCAGCGCAATCAAATATTTTTTCGTGCAAATATATTTGACGTTCCTTTATCGCATCATATCAGCGCGTGGTCATTCCATGAAATAAGTATTCGAAAAACTAAAGTCTAGCATTGACAGGCGAGGTGAAAATTATTACACAGCCGCAAGATTAAAAAGACTTCAAAATTATTATAAGTTCTTCAAACTTTTCATAATTGCAATCAATCATTTCTGATTGTATGATTTTCGAAAGGTCTAAACGAATAACTTATCTTTCTCGCATGTAGGGTGTATCAAAATAGTTTAATGAACTGTTACTTTGTCGGTGTTGCAAGTTGCAATAGTTGACAAATGCTTGCATTGCAATGCTAGGACTCACAGTAGTTGAGTCAGTTTAAAAACGAATCAACTAAGAATGATATATTTTTTCCTTGAATGACATGATTAAATATATATCTTTGAATTAAATATAAATCTTCTCAGCATTATAGAATAAAGGGTTGTGCCAACGTCAGAAAAATGTATCATTGGACATTGGATTGTGAATTGTTAGTTTTATAATAAGAAAGGACCTCCTAGCATTTATATATGTTTCATTCCAAATGAGATTTATCCCCCAATATTTTGTGACTATTCACAAACAATAGAAAACAATAACTTTTTTTCTTTTAAACTTACGATAATTAGTTTTGTTTTATCTTTGTCGGTTCATTTGAGTAATATCAAAAAAATACAATAACACTGATTACACATCATTTTGCAACACATAAAACGATCATAGAACCTTGCCGCTCATTAAAATGTAAATCCTACGCATCTGCTGGCACGTCCAAAATATATTAGTAGCGTTTCCCCTTTGATGGGCCAAAATTACATGTCGATAATACTAGAAAATCTTTTTTTTAACAATCAAACTTGGCAATTGAAATTGAAAGAATCACAAAGAAAAATACATTCAACATTTTTGTTTTGTGATTGTTCTTATTTCGATTGTTTTCTGGATGATTACCCATTCCATAACCGCCAAAACTGTAACGTGCGTTTATGTAATAATAATATATTAAAAATTCAAAAACGCAACGTAACGTCTCATTTCCTGACTCCAAGCACGTGTCTCATTTGTAAACAGTTGATAACCAGAGCAATTATTGCGGAAGACGGGAATACTAGTTTGAGTTAGTACTCTTATTTTTGATACTCGTGTTACATAAGTAAAGAATGACATAACATACAATCCTCTTTGAACACTCAATTCTCAATTTTAAAGAGTTGCAGATGATTTCACTCCTTTTCATATGTCAACAATAGTTAAAGTTGACTAACTTATACCCAGTGAGTCATTAACCAAAAAAAGTATAATGATGCCAGTTTATATGCAGCAGCATTGGCGCACGTGTTGCAATGCAATCGACTAGCTAGTTACCGTTAACTTACCTGCTATTGCGGAGCAGCTAATGATAACACGTAAAATGGTAATGGCTCTGCTGTTACAGTGTAAATAGGAAAATATTAAACTATAAGTATACCCATACTCTTGTTTGTCAAAAATTGGCACAAGAATAAGAATGACAACTTTCGATTTTTGAAACGTTTATTATCTCGGGTTGTATAAAAAAATATGTACGTACATAATCAAAACCCCAAATACCGGGGAAATTACTTTCGAAAAGCAAAAACAATCATGATGCAATCATGATACAAGTTACAAAGTATCTTCTTGGCTATCATCGAGAAACAATCATGTGTGAAGATATGTACAACTTATTTTAGAAGCATAAAAAAATTGCATGCATGTTTTAAATACATTATAATTGATTTTAACGAGCTAGCCTGAGGATAAAAAAGATAAAAATATATTTATAGTCCCATTATCAAAATCACTTGCTGTTATTTGAATGGACACTACACTACACTCTAGGCATATAATTATTATTCAGGTAATTTTACAGATTATTATTATAGCTTCACTGTTTTTAGGGAGTAAAGTACACACAAAGTTACATAGTTTGCATGTTTACAAGTGCAAGCCCTCCCACAACACTGCTCAGACAAGTTTTTTTTTACAAATAAATATAGTTGTTTGCAAATGATTACATCAGTTTTAAAGTTTGAATTTTGAATTCGAACAAATAAAAAAATGAGGAAGTATAGAACTTGGCTCTCGGACTGCTTAGAATTGAATTGTTGATTTCTTTATTGATTGCAAAATCCATCTTCAACAATGCAATTCAATTTACCAAGTCATAAAAATACTTTCGTGTTGATATGAATATGAATCTTCCGATGGATGAAAAGCAATGCAATAAATGAATATGTACCTCACAGTCAGTTTAGTTTACTCTTACGGCAAATATTTTTTGAAAGGACAGTGACAAGCTTTTGACAGATTAGCTTTGGATAATGTGTATAATCAAGTGTTTGTGTCAACACGATAGTGTGCGTGCACTTACATGTCTTATAAATGTATTTTTAGAATCATCATGCTTATTATTCCTACCTAATTTTCGCGATTTTTAATGATTTCAAATTTATTACGCAAGATTTAGTGTTGTAGAAAATGAACATGTTATGATTCATGACGGTATGAGAGTTTTTGAAGTCGACAGATTTCCCTTTCATATACTTCTCTTGGGTTAACTTATTCCTTTAACAGTATTTCATGCCTTTTTTGTGTATAGCATGTTGGTGTTACCATTTCCTTTTTTGGTAACTGCCGATTTAAAAATGTACAAATTTGTCAATAATGCATTAAGTTTATAAGATTAAGAAATGTGATGGCATAACAGTATTTGTTAAAATTACTACAAATGAATTGACTGAACAAGAATGATTCTTATAATTTGATCCAGTGTAGAATTGTATCTGAAATGAATTTTTTTCCCGTTAGATAATCGAAAAGTTAGTTCATCATTATCATTATTTTGAATCATCTCACCAGTAGTACCTACAAAAGAGTGACATTTTCTTATCTAACAGTTCATTAAAACCGAAAATTGGTTTTCAGTAGTTCTTCAGCATTGAATTTGTACAATACAATGAACTTTCATGTCATAAAATACAATTAAAATTGAACTGATGTTATGCGATTCGGAGAATTCAGATAACTTTTTAAATTTCATGAGAATATAAATGCATTCAGATATTCATATACGTAACATGTAATCCACAACATTTTTAATGATATTTTTAATGGAATTCACTATTTCACAATTGCATAAATAGTTTTCCATGAACGCTTACCACATTTTAATACTTTGACCATTTAAAATTCAAATTTCAAATTTTAATTCTGATTACAGGTGAAACGAGAACTGTACAAATCCGTAGCCCATCATTACCTCGCCACACTTCTCCTGACTGAATGTGAACTCACCGAAGAATCCCAGGAGTCTTTCAGATATCTGTACAGTGATACTGACAATCCAGCAGTGACTGAGATTAGAATGCCAAATAATGACGAGGAAATGAAAGTTTTAGGATTTTGTCATTTAAGACTATCTTTAGCAAGTTTAGAAGATTCTAATCGATATGCCAGACTTAATCGAGAACTGCGAGGAAAAGTTGGACTTCAAACAGCCCTCACATCCATGAAAGACAGAATTTTGGCAACATTTGAAAGAAAAGAAATTCACACAGAAGAAGAACTCGAACACTTCTTGGATCCACCTGATGTCGTCGCTGCGACCAAATTCCAACTGGAACTCAGTCCCCCCGACTTGGCCACTCAAAATGCAGAAGACCCTTTCAAAGGTTTGGGACCACTAGCCCTCTTCTCTGCGAAGAGACACTGGTCGGCTCCCAGACATGTTACGTTGCACAGAAGAGGAGATGGATTTGGCCTGCGTGTTAAAGGCACCGCACCTGTATCTGTCGCCTCAGTTGACGAAGGATCCCCTGCTGAGGTACAAGTCTATTGGTTTAAATAACCTTATTTCATTTCATTTACAAATAATAATAATTTAAAAGATGCTTATTTTAATTTTCTTTCCTTCTGGCTAAATTTTTCACATGATATGATGACACCACCACTACAGGTGTGGTAGTGGTGATATGTCTATGTGAAGAATATGTCTTCAACAATGAAAATGGTTACACGTACACAAAATGTACTGACTAGTTTATTGTTGCTGTAAAAATTTGCACATTACTTTCCTCTTCTATAAAACATTCTACCCTGTATACAATGTACGAAAACGTTTTTTTATGGTTAATTTGCTTTAGGGGACACTTGATCGGTGTTTAAATGGTCATTTTTTGTTGTTAAATTTAAATGTATATTGTTTAGTGTTCATTGAACCTAATCAACAAGGATCATATTGAGCAACAATTCAGTCCTCATTTGATTTTCCGCATACTATATTGTCTCATGTCGTTCATTCAAAATTAACAATAAAATTGTCATGAGTAAATCATAGAAGAGTACTGGTTTTATATTTCTATTCTAACATCTTTATAACTCCTTTTATTTTCAATAGCTTATCTGTCAGATATAGTGTAATGTCTGATATTTTGATAATGATAACTGTAACTGTGTGCGTCTGAGTTTTAAACATTTTATTGACATGATACGCTTTCTGTTGCAGCTCGGTGGGGTTCGACAAGGAGACGTTATTGTTGGGATTGGAGGAACTGACGCCAGGTGGTTGAGTCATGAAGAAGTTGTAGCTTTAGTAAAAGTTGCAGGGGACTCTTTACACGTTCGACTAGTAACTCCAATGGATGCAAAGGTATGTTTCAATGTGTTGGATTATATTTTTTAATTATATTCCATTGAATTCCCTGCGTTGTTTGCTAATAGTCTTAGGATTGCTTAATTAAAGTTGAAGCTTATTAGCTTACCCTCGAGGTATCGGCTCAATGTGAATTATTGAAAAGTAAAAGCTAATATTATTTTGCTATTCTATTTACAGGGTAATCACTTCAGTAACAAAGGAAGGATTTCTCCACATTCTACTAGCAGCAGCGGAAGCCTGGTGTCTTGTACTACTCCACGTAGTTCTAGCAGTAGTTCCTCTGGATATGGGTAATTTGAATTAATTTCAAAAGAACATGTTTGTAGTACGGAAAATGATGAAATATTTATTAATTGAAATCCACTTATATTGTTTTTTAAACAGCGGAAGCGTCGGAAGAAGTACAAGCAGAAGCACAGGCTCATCACATTCCCCCGGATCGGACAGTACAATGAAAAAGCTTACGAGAACACTTTTCCGTCGTTCAAAATCCAAAGAGAAGACAGCAGATTTAGGTTACAAGTCCAATGTTATTTTACGTTAGGACATGTGAAAGGAGGGACATTCTCCCATATTCGATATTTGCCAAAGCTTATATTAGACACTTTTTTGCATTCATTATTAAATATAAATCGACACTATAAATTGTGGACAACTACAACAATAACATACATATATATACCTACCTATTATAAATATTAATATTTTGTTCCCATTTTGTAGTGGAAACTTTTGTACACAGCAATTTTATATGATTGAACGATACTTTATAGGCTCGGTTTTGCGAAAAGTTAATTATTATTTGATTATGCTTGTTTTATTTGTGTTTGTATTGAGTTGATCGGAATAGCTGATAAGTTTATGCCAATTTATAATGCAGTCTTCTGTTCTTCTATTCCTATTTAATGTATAAAACTAAAAATACTATTGTTTTCATGTATATAAATATTATTAATTTCAACTTTGTGCTTAATGGACGTGCAAATGGTATTTCAAACTTTAAGTAATTTTCTAAGGGTTAATTGTAATTACTTCTTTAAAAGGGGCATGTAAATACTGACTGGAAGGATTTAATAATATACCTAATTTGTATACATATCATGTAATGAACGAATACCGATAACTCCAGAAATTGTACTGTACACATGCTAGAATTTAAACAAAGTTGCAATGTTGATGTGCCGAATATATCCAGAATTGGTGTCTTAACCATATCCTTAGATTAAATTGATTTAGATTTATGTATGAATTTAAAACAAAACATAATGTACCAATGTTGTTCATTGCAAATTGCAAAATGACTATATATAATACGACTAACGAAGTGAAGTTTTACACACAAAATATTTGAAGCAGAAATATGTATTATGTGTTATTTACACTTGTTGTAAAAATGTGTAGATATTTTACCCGAATTTTGTTTAACATAAAAAAAATATTATGTTACATTCCCTGCTAGAATGCATACACCTTTAATTATTTCAATGACCAATCAATGCAACGATTTAAGATTTATAACAACAATACAATCAATTAAATATTTTACTGAATGTTAATATTATAATTATACAAAAAAATAAATTGTCTTAATTACATCCAATTTGATGGACATGAACGAATAAAATCTTTCCGATATATACAAAAACAAAACTGTCAACTTGAACACTTATTAAAGCTTTTAAAGCATTTGACTGTGGAGGCAACTTGGAAGAGGAAACATCACAAAATCAGAATCACAACTGCATAAATTGGGCTTGTTTCAAATTACCCCAAAATCGACTGGATTGCATCCTCATATTGTAATTTGCAATGTTGCGTTTCTGGGATTAATGCCATCCCCAGCCTCCCCAACCCCAACCACCATCTCCTCCATGTCTACAAGTACATTCATAATTTAGCACTCTTATAATTTAATTGTCACAGATCTAGTTTGTTACATCAAAATATAAATCTTACCCGCCACCTCCACCCCACCCACCCCAACCACCATGTCCTCCCCAGCCACCCCAGCTGCAAATAAATAAGTAAATACATAAATGAAATTTAAAACAATATCCGCCTCAGTTTATTGAGAGACTTTTAACTATTATATTGCGTTAAAAAAACTTCAGTTGTTGATAGTTGTTAAATCACAAATTGGAATATAAAATTATTATAATTCCATTAGGGTTAACTATCACGAGCATTAATTAATTTTAAAAGCCACAAATTGCTTATTTTGGAAATAAAAGTTCATTTAATAGTGCAAGAAAACGCAGCTTCCGGAAACTTAGCTTAGTTTCAGCTCCAACAAAATTATAAGTAAAGTATTTGGTGATTCCCACCTAATTAGATTTCCTGAAGTTCTTCCGATTTAAACAATGTGTAATGCAACTTGTAAGCAAACTAATAAATGAAGAACTAACCCTCCGTGACCTCCATGCCCTCCATGTCCACCTTTCCCTCCTTGTATATGTGTATTGACTACTATAACTCGGCCCTTTCCACCACCTCCTTTGTACTTTGTTGCCAGTATCACGGACGCAATGCTCAGAACAAGAAACAGCAACAGGTATTTCTGGAACATAAGAGAGACATTGCTATATTTTTCTTTTAATTTAACCAACGGACCAATTTCCAACAAAAAAATGATGACATGTCACGTGATATCAATTTATAACTGACACTTACTCCCATCTTGTTCCACAATAAGATAATAAAAGTTTTATGACAATCAGTCAAAAGTTCTCCCGTCTTACGTTTAAATCATGTCTCTCAAGTAAACTGACTTAAAAGTACTCAACTTTTTTGGCTTATATATAACTTTGTCGGAACAGCACGCTATCTTAGCCTACCTTTCAGCAAGCAAGAAAAACAGGAAGGAAGTTTGGGTTGGCAAAGTAGATCATCAAGCTGTCTGCTACACTTTGTCCCAGGGCTACCAAATAATAAATATACCAAAGCTAAGCTTAAATACGTAGTACCAAACAGTCTGCAAGGTGTACAAAAACAAATAAAATTAAAATACAAAATAAGTGACTTCTACTTCGCAACTACACACCAGCCAGTCAGCCAACCACTTTCTCTTTCCATGAAACGGAATAAGGAAACCCGTATTACTTAATCAATGTACCTTAGTGTCTGTGCTCAGTGCTCATACCAAACAAATAGTTTAAACATAAAAATAGGTGAACCATTTGTCACTTTGAGACAGTTTTTAAACCGTCAAATATTGTCGACCTTTTTTCCCTTTAAATTCTAAATAGTTCATAAAAACAGGAAGCAAATTTTGTGTACTCTTGTATGTTTTTTCAAAAACTTAACTCATTTTAATGAACCATTTAATCACTAAATAGGTAAATACGTACGTATACAACAATAAACCAATACATGCATACAATTCATTCGTTTTGTGTCGTTTGTCGAAAAAAAGTTCTAACAATATCTTGGATGAACTATTTCCACTTCTCTTGTTCGAAACTGCTTTGTCATCGTCCCATGAAACGCGTGTAATTATTTCAATCACAATGGAAGCGTCTGTCAACTGAAATGCATTAGGTGAGGTTTTTTGGTGATGATGGAATCTCTATCTCATTCTTCAAGCATTACTAAACAATTATTTGACTTCATTAACGAACATACAAAGCATACAAAACACTTGTTCAATACACTGGTATCATGTTGCAGTGTACACAACTTCAAGACATCGCTATTTCAAATCGTTCAACTATTCATACGATCACACGTATTTTAGGACAATGTACATATTTGTTAGAAGCACACAGTAATAAACTACCACCTTCTTGAAAAATGGGCAAATTTTTGGAGCAAGCTTAAATGAAAAAATATATATTCCACAAAAGAAAAATTGCAAAATCCTTGAAAACATACAGGGAACATAAATAACTTTTTTGTTAAAATTAATATTTTGACAGCAGCCAGAAACCATGAATTAAAAATCATATGACCACGAACACGAAAGATGAAATACGGTTAAAAAACTCTAATAAATATTCTCGTTGTATTTTTTGGCTTGGAAGTTAGGGTGCTTAGCCCCGTTTTTGCATGATACTTGAACTTGATGTCTGTATAACATGTGAAATGTATAAAAGCGGAACTCCTTGCCCTTCACCGTTCATAATACTTTCAAAAAAAGTTGTGATGATATGTTTTTGGCATACCTACTCATTTCAAAAACTGTTGATAAAAACAAAGAAAATATTTGAAGACCAACCGCATGCATCCATGAACTTGTTTTTTTTTGCACAACACCCCAGTGAATTTCTTAGGAGAATGTAAAGTAGTCGTCGACAAAACTATGTCGTTTTTATTGAAACCGAAAATATATTTTTGATATGCTATAGAACAGCAAATATAACTACTTAAGCCTTGCCTGCCTGCCAGCATCTATGTGATTGGGTGACTAAGTCCGTCAGTGAAAAACAGCGCCCCTGAGATAAGCTGATATCCTTAAATAAAATGTGATAAAAGGGGTAAAAAATGAACCAAGTGAAAATCTCCGCCCACCACCAAAAAAATATATAATATTTAAGGTAACATTAAACATAGCTGCAATATATTGAATCAAATAACCATACGGTACGGTTAACCATAT
>JAQFZH010000211.1:0-41869 GCA_034695485.1 Entomobrya nivalis
ACCATTCCTAGATAGGTCCGCTCTGCAGCATATTCACCAACCCACCATATATATTCATCACACATCACAATTTTTTTCAAAACAAAAAACAAAAGACAGAGAGAGAGAGAGAGAAAAAAAAGAGAGAAAATCTGCAAATCTATCTTTTTTCCAATTTTGAAAAATAAGCCTCTAAAAATTGCTCAAATCATTTTTATGGTCTCCTCCACCAACACAAGTTTCTGTGCGAGCCATGTGCTGTGAGTGTGTGCCTATGCCACTTTTGTTTTCCGATTTGAATCGTTAGATAAGTATTTTGAGAGACTTGAAGACAGATAGATAGATAGAGAGAGGCAATAAAAGAAAAGAAATTGTTCTAATACCTTGACCTCAGGGCTTCGCTCCCTGCTCGGCTTGTTACTGCGTCTAGTCTAGCGCCCAACTCCCGGTCCCTTTCGCGTAGTGCCTCGAGGCGTCGTCTCTCTTCCGACAACAACTGACGCCTTTCCTCTTGCAACTGCTCTCGCAATGTTCTCATGTACGAGGGCAGATGAGAGCCTACAAGAACAAGTTTTGGGATTCACCGTTCCCTCATCTTATAGACCGAGGGCAGGACCTGACATGGATAGGGGCACAATGTACATGCAACGGCTAACTAATGGGCTAACGGGAAGATACATACTTCAAGGGAACTATTCCGCTAATGGAACGGATTATCGTGGTATTCCAATCACAGGAGAAGGATCCTGGTCATGGGAGCTGGGCGTAAACTTAATACAAATTGAAGAAACTATACACTATACATTCACAATTTCTCCAGATGGATATGTTCTCATTTCCAACCCTCCGGACTTTTATTCTCTTGATTCGCCGTTGTGGGGCTCAAATCTTAGAATGGACAATTTTGAATATGCGGACCAAGATCCACTAGTCTACAATGCAATTCTCGTTGCACATCACAACAAACATGTTGAATGGTACACCGAACATCCAACATTAACTTTATTTCATCGATATTTTACTGAGCTGTTTAATGTAAGGCACATGACTTTATAAATGAATAATTCACATATGTGTATTTATGTAGTGTCTTATGTTTTATTTACACACTATTTTAGAAAACATCTTATGAGGAAATTATCGGATATGGAAACGAGCCACAGTCTAATTGCCACGAATCAACTGCAGTTTCTTCGTAAGTAACAATGACACAACACATCTATCAAACACCCTGAATCCAAAATTGTCTTTTATTTCGAAGTATACCTTAAAATAAATTTTCCGTAAAATCCAGATTTCTCTCATATAAATTGTATAAAATTACATTATGCCAGAGTAAAACAAAATATGAAGTTTAATGGTCAATAAAACATATTTATAATACTATTTACCTGGATTCATGTGTTAATTAAAAGAACCATCTGAATTTAAAACCACTGCTTACACTGAGTATAATATTTAAATTCACTACAGCACATGAAACAATAAACGTTTATATTTATTATGGGACCAGTTATTATTGTGGTTCTATTCAAACTGTTATTTTCTAAATTAGCCCAATAGAAAGTGTTCAATATCAGTGGATGTAAAATATCGGAACAGTAAATATGGCAATAATACTATTTTAGGTAAAAGTTCAAATACGAGTGCTATGATTTCCTTAAATATGTAAAGTTTTTCTTCATAACTCATGTCTAAAAATGTACACATCATAAGCTCTACAACAAGTATTAAGAAAGCTACAAGATGAATAACTAGTGACACTAGTACAACTGCCAATAGATCTTTAAGCTCCATGGAATCGGGCACTTTTTCTGCTACTGGCTCCAGAAACTTTTTCTTGTCTTGATGAACTTCCAAGTGAAGCGCCATCACATTCCATTCTGCCATAAACCCACCCTCATGCAAATATTGCACAGTTTTGATCATCCAATACCTATTGCTTGTTAAGATAACGAGAAACCAAGGCTGAATATAAACTGGTTCACTAACATAGAAGCAGTTCACGTAAGGACCATATTGGTTTTTGAACCACGCTCTGTATTTATACATGTACCACCTGTTCCAATGAGATTGTTCTCCCCATCCAAGTTTTTGAAGAATCAAATCATAATTACTCAGGTGTTGTCCTGTAATACAAGCATACCTTGAATCGTTTTTAGACCATTTGCAGGCATGATTCGAAGTACCTTCAGCCATTCGGTAGCCGGCATCCAAGAATTTTTTCATTGTTGTAAAATGTTTTATTTTGTCCTCTACAACTGTAAGCCCAATTATGTTGTTTTGGTAGACTGTTAAAGAATAGAAACTTGAAAACACAAATATTATTATTACCCGTTCCTTATATCGAGTAGTAAACCCAGAGCCAGTAAATAAACAAGCTGTTTTCCCAACCTCAATTACAAATTTCCGAACAAATTTTAAATGCCCGATAAACTCGCCCTTAAAAGTGTGAAATAAAGCTATGCAAAGCCAGGCTATTGCCATCAATGCCCACAAATTTAATGGCATCGGACGTACAAATGTGTGAAGTTTTGAATGTGAAGTATGGTTTTCCAGTCTGGAGTCCAAGCAATAGTGGTATGACCAGCCAGAATAATATTGAAGGTACATCCCTTCAGCAATTTGTGAATTTAAATTGTAGCGCTCATCTGTTTTGTACAAATATCCTTCTCTGTTTGGCAATTGTGGTATGTATGTAACATTGTGTCGTTTCGAGAGTTCAATCGCCAACATTTGTTTTGCCCAACAGTACTTGTTAGGATTCATTTGGGTGTAAAGGCGTGTTTTGAACATTAAATCACAAGCAAAGTTTTTGTTTCGGCTTTGGTCAAGAAACAAGTTCAATGTGTGACTTACAAATGCTGGAGTTTCTTTCATTTCGTACCAGAAACAGTTCTTGTAAAATTTTCGAAGTTCTGTTGTAGATGCAATTGCATTCATATTAGTTAAACTAATTTTATTGGTCTCTCTGGAACAATATTTATTACTGATGATATTTAAATCAGGAAAATTCCCTAATTTAGAAATGCTAATTAAGATTTTGAACGAATAAGTTTCTAAAAAATCTTGGTAAAATTTACAGATTCCATTAAGTACAGAAGCGTCTTCACAATTCTGGTTGAAAGCTTCGTACTCATTCTGATTATCTATTAATATTGCAATGTTTTCAGATACCACGAACAGTTGTTTCATAGATATATATGCCCTATGTTTATCATCTAGTATCATCTGGTCGAATTGTGCTACAATAATATTAACTGGTTTAAAATATTTTGTGACTGGTAAATTGATTGGATCGGTGAAGGTTTTAGAAATAATTATGTTTTGATTGTTTGTGTCAGCACTAAGGCAGGAATATAGTAAAACTTGTTCGTCTACATATAAGATAATATCGTTGGGATTTTGTTTCAGTAACGGGAAAAGGCGGTCAATATTTAAATGTGAAACACAATACACGAACATGTTTGCTAACACGAAAAGACAATTCGAAACCATCGCTTGCTTTGCAGGCTTCTGTAACCAAGTGCTTAATTTTATGCAGTTTCATAAATAAACGCAACCAAAAAAATGAAAGTCGCTTTTTTCGAACAATCTTTAGTGTAATTTGAGTTGAATGGAAAAACTTCTGTGTGTACTGATAACAATTTTATTTCGTACTAGACTACGACCAAAAATAAGGCTCCTGATGATATTTTATGGGACTGTCTAAGACACGCAATAGTTTTCTAATTAAAAGCCCATTTCAAGTGTCGTTAAGGATTATTGTCAACTTATGTAAGTGCTGAAAACACTTTACTGTTACAGTTACAAATTTTAACGATAAAAAGTGCTAGAAGCTCTTACGGAATAACAAGAGTTTACGTCTTGTCTGTCAACTACTTGAAGTATTTCAAAGTTACAAGCGTTAAGTGAAAAAATACGAATTCATTGACACGTGTTGGACTTATATAATGATTAATTTATAAAAGCTATAGGCAAATTACTAAAATAAGAGCTCTTAATAGATAATGTCCTCGAAATTAATGTTTCGATATACATGATAGCTGTTCTTATAAAAGAAACAAAAATTTCGCATTCTTCTTAAAAATTGATAACAATATTTTTTTAATCATTTAGATGTTTTAATGTCTTATCAGCAATATACTACAAGATTTTAATATGATTTTTAACAAGAACAAACTAATCCAAATTCAATAAGACATGCTTCAACGATTTATAATTCAAATGTACGCTCATGGATACATTAACTCAATCAAAAAACCATACTCACTAAAAATTATTCTAGCATACAAAATGAACCCTCTGAATCATAAGTACGTAGTTTAGTTATTGTGTAGATATAATGTTTTATATTTATTGTAATTAAACAGAATTACACGTTGCCTCACTCGAGTATAAGTTATAATGATGTTACGTGGTCATAAAATATATTTTTAGTACTTTTTATCTTTACCAATGAGTTAATTAGCTCAAATACCTTAACTCTTAATATATTTTTTTGCTTCTTTACTGCAGACCTGCTTACACTCTGTAGAGTTTACACTAATTATCCATTACGATAGTTCCTAGGGATCGACTTACAGATTATGGCTAGTCCATATCTAAACTACTTCTTAACAATGGCCAAGTGGCCGCTACAGTCAGGAAGGATTCATTTGGCATCCCTGCGGCTCCGTTTCAGGGCAAGGGAGATTTCACCCGCTGCACCTATTTTTGACTAAAGGTCGGTCTATACTTCTTTCCCCCTACATACAGCCCGACAGGCCTTAGGTGATGGGCTACATCGTAGAAAAAATCCTGCTCACTGCTATTATCTGTATTATCACTGCTCAGAATATCTTTGTTTATTTATTCTCTAAATCCCAATTAATGCTTAAAGTCTAACAACCTTGCTATCATGAGGTAGGATCAACACAGGTAATCAGTTTTATTTTCAATTTCCAATATGATCTGGTTTTGCCGGTATTCTATATTCCAATTTTGGACATTTATATTGATTGACAAAAAGATTCATAAACACCAAGCCCTTATCGCGAATATAAAAAAACGTGTCTGATTTTATTGCCATGGTTTTGAGCTAGAATTAAACCATTATAAGTTATACTACTTTAATCTTCCTAATTGACCCTATACCTGAACGCCATAAACCTCACTTGGAATTGATCATTTGGGTATACTTTTACATTTTTTGGTGTGAATTAGAGCATGACTTGATAAAAATTTTGGTTTCAAATTATTTGGAAAAAAAGTTTCTTGGGAAAAAAATGTGGGCTAAGTAATAAGTAATTTTTATGGAGTAGATCTAATTTTTGATATAATTCTTTAAAACTCTTATTTGTTTCAAGATTTACATAAGCCCAAATTTCACAAACTACAGACACTATGACATACCTTTAGAAGTGAATCACTAGCACCATTATGAGAATTCGGATAATACAAAAGTCTCCTAGAAAGATGTTGCTATACTCATTTATGGTTTATTTAATAAAGAAAGGTTTTAAATTATTCCCAGAAATATCAGGAGAAATTAATGGTGTTTTCACAGTCTTCAGTAAGATAATAATAGTCGGTCTTAATAGATTCGGTTCAATGTTTAGAAATAAATCGTATATTTAATTTTAGAAATGAAATTTTTGTTTAAAAAATGATTCGCTATTCCAATTTTTGCGTTTCTAAATAATTCAAAATTTGTAATTCGGGAATGTCATTGTATTATATGTGAAACACAAAAATGTGATTTGCAATTCACGAAATTTGCAGTTTCATATCCTAAATTTTGAACAGTTAACATGACCTTTTTAATGAATTGAGAATCATTTTAACAAATATATTTACGTTTTAAAATTACTACTTATGGTACTTTATTTGTAAATACATGCATTCAAAAATTGCAATCGGGTTGAGTTATATATGCTTCATTCGAACTCAACACCAACCAACTAAAACGTTCGTTTTAGTTGATTTTGAAGGACTTAATTCCAACGGAATCAGTATTGTAGAGAAATAACCGGTTGATTTTGGATTTAAACCCAACCCAATTCTGATCGGTTAAATCATCTCACGTTAAAATCCAACCCAAAATTAGCGTGAGTAAATGTCCCAATGGACCACTGAAAACCAGGAGGAAAACCCTTTCCAGGTATCTTGTGTGAATAAATTCAGTTCAAGCTTAAACGAAAAAGGCAGTAAATGCATGTTGATGGAAGATGCTAAAAGTTACCAAGTATTTCATCGGTTTTACCCGTAGATTTCCAAGGCGGACTGGAAAACTGAGAGAAATAAATGTATGTTGTTATTTAACATGTGAAAAATACCATTTCGTTTCGGTAAGCTAAATTGCGTGACCGGTACAAGGTTTAAAGGCGTTTTAAATCGAAAATTGATCAGAATCCAATGTTTTCCTCAAAAAACTGATTCCGAAATCTATGATGCGACAAAGTATTTTACGAAATATTTGTAACAGTCGGTTGGCGGGCATAGCATAAATACAACTGTGTAAATCAGAAAGTTACTTGCTGAAACTTATTTGAAAAGTTATCAAACTAGCTGGTTTTTTACCAGTTAAACGGCGTTCTGTATGAATATGATTTAAATTTGTATTTTTCCAGGGGTTCCCATTGGTATCGATTTTTTAGCCAAGAATTGGTAATATTTTAGGAAAGCAACTTTGCGAATGTAACTTTGACTACTTGTGTTCCATTATTTGAAGAAGAAATGTTGGAATTTGTGTCCTTTAAAGCAATGTATCAGTTGAATTATAGAGCAAGTAGTTGTTCATAATACTTAATGTACACTACAGTAATCGTTCCGTTGATAAAAATTTCGATAGATATCGATATATGGGGGTTTAAAACATTAAGGTTTGCAACATGCTGCACATAAGTTCTCAGAATCAGTGGGTTCCTCGGAATGTGTTTAGGATCTTTTGAAATATAACATAAACGTCGAGAACAACATAGAAAAAGCACCGTTGATAGTGTAAAGATTAAAAGAGTGTTGAAAACTTATTAGCTTTTTAATTCAAAAATTTCATAAACCAAAATGAACGCGAATATTATTGATACATGAGGACGGAATAGCATATTGATAATACGATCCAAACATAAATTGCAATGGTTTTTTTAGTTTTACTTATTTATTTACTAATTTAATACAAACACAATTCTGCATACAAATTAACCATTTTAAATAATAATTCTTTTTAGTAATGAGTACATATTTATCAAAATATACTGAAACGATTTTTACACAGTAGTTTCGAAGTTTATATACTTTAAACTTTGCAAATCGTAAGGTAATTTGTATTTTTTTAAATTCATGTCTCGACATATATTTAAGCTTGAAAATTTATCTAAAACTAAAGCTACACCGTGTGTGAAATTTGGGTTAGATGATATTGGGGTCATTTTATGCAAATAAAATCATCGTCACATCATCCATAAAGAAGTTTTGCAAACTTGAAGGCCATTCAAATTTCGATTTTCTAGAATTTCAAGCAAACATTTATAGTTTATTTTATTAGCATACAATTTTCTGACATTGTATTACTGCTAGGTTTACATCGAACAGCTGATGAGTTCAAACCTGCTTTTAAGAATCACTGAATGTTTTCGCTATTCATTGTGCCATCAAACTTTTTGGCATTAACAATAAATTCTTTAGAAAATTCAAATTCATTGTTACAAAGTGGAGTGTTGCAGTACATTCCAGTTTCATTAGAGTCCTTATCTGATCATTGAAATCGATGCTTTCCAGTTTTGTTCATGTCAGCTTTTTCATTCTCTTCCCTCACATAGTGATCCAACCCGCAGCTTCTTGAGAGTTGTCTTTCATTCACTTCATCATACCTGTCATAACGCTTTTCTTCAACACAAATGTCGTCTTCATTTTCACCGGTTTGTATTTGGATTTTGGCAAATTGAAAATTCCATTTAATTTCTCTTGGTCTTCTCCATATAAGATAATATCGTTTGGATTTTGTTTTAGTAATGGGAAAAGGTGGTCAATATTAAAATGTGAAACATAATACACGAACATGTTTGCTAACACGAAAAGACAATTCGAAACCATCGCTTGCTGTGGACGTTTCTGTAATCAAGTTCTTATTTTTTAGAGCCTTTTTACGAACATGCCGTTTGTTAAATAAACGCAACCAGAAAATGAAAAATCTTTATTTTGAAACAATCTTTAATATAATTTGAGTTGAATGGAAAAATTTCTGTGTGTACTGATAACAATTTTATTTCGTACTAGACTACTACCAAAAATAAGGCTCCTGATGATGTTTTATGGGACTGTCTAAGACACGCAATAGTTTTCTAATTGAACGTCCATTTCAAGTGTCGTTAAAGATTATTGTCATTATTGTCCAGTGTAATGTTATACTGGTAGCTTTGAGCTTGATTAAATTACTTAAATAAGCTTAATTAAACTTTGCTTTGTTATCTGTATTTTATGTAACTATTCATTTGTTAACGACAATGGGTACAACTTCCACTATTACGTGCAATCATAGTTTTAAATGCATCATGCAGTTTTGAACAAAACAATCAAACAAATCATGCTATGTTTAGTGTGTCACCTTGTACCTATTATTTATGAAAAGTAAGCCGAAGAGTGACGATTTTCTTTTCTAATCTTTAATCTGCATTTGTCTTTTTATCGCATTTTTGAGCGAAAATTTATTACTTAAAGCAAGGCGCTATTTGTAGTTGACGTACTTTGTTCCGTTTACACCCAACCTAATTATCGCAAAATGACGGACCAACTTTAGTAGATCCATTAAAACAAATTGTGTGTTTTATTTAAATAATACAATTAAAGTTAATTGGCCCACTCAAAGGAAGAGAAGTATACAGAAGTATCCACAAAAAGGATTCCAGAATCACAATCTACGAGTAAAAATGACCCTGAATTGACATTTTTTTTGCTAATTCGAGATGATGCTACACATTTCAGAAAACATTTTTAAAAAAATCCATAAAACCTGGATTCCATTTATTGAAAATAAATAGAATAACACCTTACATTACTCGCACATAAATTATAATGTTACATGGCACTTCAAAATATATTGCTAGTACTTTTTAATTTTTTCCAATGAGTTTATTAGCATAACTATTTAAAAATAACTTCCAAATTTGCTAAAAAACAGACACTATAACAAACATTTACAATTGAATCACTGCCAAGAACTATTTTGAGAATTTGGATAATACAAAAGTCTCCTTCAAGGTTGTTGCTATACTCATTTTTAGTATATTTAATAAAATAAAGTTTTAAATTATTCCCAAAAATTTCCGGAGAAATTTATGGTGTTTTCTCATCGGAAAGATAAATAATGGTCGGTCTTAATAGATTCGGTTCAGTGTTTACCAATCGATTTATATATTTAATTCTAAAAATGAATTTTTTGTTTAAAAAATGATTCGCTATTCCAATTTTTGCGTTTCTAAATAATTCAAAATTTGTAATTCGGGAATGTTATTGTATTATATGTAAAACACAAATATGTGATTTGCTATTCACGAAATTTGCAGTTTCATATCCCAAATTTTGAACAGTTAACATGACCTTTTTAATGAATTGAGAATCATTTTTTAAACAATTTATTTATTTATAAAATCACAACTTATGGTACATTATTTGTTTATACAAACATTAAAAAATTGCAATCGGGTTGAGTTATATACGCTTAAATCAAACTGAACACCAACCAACTAAGAGGTTCGTTTGAGTTGATTTTGAAGGAATGGATTCCAACGCTATTTGGATCAACCGGTTGATTTTGGATTTGAACCGAACCCAATTTAGGCCGGTTAGATGATCTCACGTTAAAATCCAAGTAAATATCCTGAGGTACAAACACTGGCATTGGGAAACATTTTTATCAAAATCAACATTATGTTGTATCCGTAAACCTGAAGGAAAAACCTTCCCCGGAATCCTGTGTGGAAAATATCAGTTCAAGCTTGAATCAGAAAGTTAACTGCTGAAGTTGATTTGCAAATCTATGAAACGGAACACATTTTTTAACCTGATGTGTCCAGTTTATACGTCAAAAATTATTCACAAAGAGATAGTTCATCAAAAGTTAATTTCATAAAAATACATACATCAAATAGGTTTTTTGCCAAATTATGATTCGCCAAACAAAAATTTACCAAACTTATAATATATGAAGGGGCAATTAGCAATGCCAGAAAGATATTCTTCACTAATAAGTGAGGAGTTATGCTTATAGTTAGTTATAACTGCTAATAATGTGAGAACTGTTTATTGACTAACGATGTTTATTTGATTTGCGGTCTCAGACAAACTTCGGCATTTGGCTTTGACATTTAATCAGACATCTCGGCTTTTGCTTATGATTTTCATGTTGTCTAATTGTTACTGTTTAACTGGAATCAATGCAGTCTCTCAAATTCAAGTCTTTAGAAGTTACAGATGTAGCATTTCCCCCCTATGAATACGTTAAAGAAAAATTCGAAGTCGAATAGGTCGACATGCGATGAAACACCAAAAAACTTTTTCTCTGAATCTCTTAACAAAACAAACACTGTTACAGGCTAAGAACTTAGTAGATGCTTCTATCCTTTCATTCCTAAATCTATTACTCTCCATGTATTTAGATGGGCCTCGTTGTGATGATGATGAATGACTGAAGGGCGCCAAGTATGTTCTAAGCTCTCGGTCCCTATCTGTAGATGTCATGTTGACTGACGATGAGAGAAAGATGCAAGAGAAATGAAAATTTAAAGAACAACTGTACTGCCGTCGAGAAAGTATTCATATGAATGGGTAAATCGTTTGCATAACTATTCGATGAAATGACCTATCTGGGTTTTGTGAAAAGTACTTGAGAAAGGGGCCTTGACCAATAAACACTTTGACGAATAAACAGCAAACCAGCGCGCAAATATGCAAATCAGAGACTTACCTACTAAAACTGATTTGAAAATCAATGAAACAATACTCGTTTTAGCCTAAAATTATCCACAGTCGGTTGGAGCGCATAACACAAATGCAAACGTGTAAATCAAAAGTTTCCTACTAATTCTGGTTTGAATATAATCTATGAAACAAAACTTTTATAATTTTTAAGCTTTTGAAAGAACTAAAGTTCATTTCACATGTTATTTGACTTGTCTATTTCGAACTGCGTGCCCGCACTAAAGTTTCCACCAACTAAAAAATTGATGTCAAAAATGGTCAATTCCATCCTCAATCCTTGTATTTAGTGTACTGACAATGTTTGCCAAAAGAACTGATTTACCCATTCCTGATTTATCTGGGATGGAAACAGCTGTTTTTTCTTGTACACCTGTAGGATTAATTTTCGTTCTAAATTATTTCGGTTTCAGTAGTGATTGTGGCATAGCTTTGAAATTGACATTTTCCTTTCGAAAGTTTTCCCATCAAAACGTAGTAAATGCACATGTTTGCCAAATTTCACAAAATGGTGAATGTGAAACAATATGAGTAACCGTGTTTCCGTTTCAAATTTTCGTTGAATCAGAGGGCTCTTGTTAAATTGGTTAAAAATTATCTTATCAGTCAACTGAAAGCCAACCTAATTTACAGTTACAGACCTCGCAATCTGGGTTCATCCAACTTTCAATTATTTTCAATCTTGAATTTATATTTTAACAAAATAGCAGGGATGATTTTTATACAGTCATTTTGAATTTTTTGTACTCTAAACTTTGAAAAATGTAATCTGAGTATTATTTTTCTCAATTTTGGTCTTGACATATCTTCCAGCTGGAAAATGTATTTAAAACCAAGTGTTAAATTATGCTTTAATGATAATAAATGTAATTAAAATCATCGCTGCTTTTTCCAGGAATTAAGTTTTTCAATAAGTAGGATTATTAAAATTAGACTAGAAACTGCCAGCCAGGCTTCGCCCTTGACCCCACACAACAGTGTGCAATGTAGTGGCATTTTATCGAATTCAGCCAATTCAAGCATTTTATCGAGTTGCCTCAGCCTATTCTAAAAAAAATCTCAAGTTGCCCCTAGCCTTTTATAGCATTTCCTCAAGTTGCCCCCAGCTTTTTATTACTGCATAAACATTCCCCATTCATTACAACAACATATGCTATGGATGCCCCCATTGTAACGTCGGAATCAGCTTTTATATAATCTTGATGTTGAAGAATTTCAAAGAAACACAAAATTATAATTTTTACTCTATTTATCTTTTATTTTAATAGCTTCAAATGTTCTGAAATTGGATTACATCGAATAGCTTATAAGTTCAAATCTGCCTTTATTTATCAAGGAGCGAATCCACCGCCCTGTCCATCAAATGTTTTCGGATCCACAGTAAATTCTTTAGGAAATTCAAGTTCATTGTTACAAAGTTGAGTGTTGCAGTACATTCCAGTTTCGTTATAGTCCTTTTCTGAAAATTGAAATCGATACTTTCCAGTTTTCTTCATTTCAGCCTTTTCATTTTCTTCTCTTACGTAGTGAATCGACCCACAGCGTCTTGAGAGATTACATTCATTGTTTTCATCATACTTCATATGATGCTTTTCATCAACACAAAGGTCATCTTCGAATTCACAGGTTTGTATTTTGATTTCGGCAAATCGACAAGTCCATTTAGATCCTCTTTCTACACACTGCTGCTCATAGCATTGAACTGTGTAAATGAAAAGTTCGCTTTAGGATGTGTATCTATCGAGGGAACAGTAATTAATTAAATAAATGATTCAAAGTGATTTTTTTACTCGATTGGACATCAATGCTCAGGCTGCATACAAGAAGAACTATCAATCCAACGCGAAGTATAAACATTTTTTAAATAGTTTAGTGAAATCTCAATTTAGGTGACCTATTTTGTCCAGTTTTGATCAAATTTCGTCTGTCTTTTTAACCATATATAAAATCGAGGTTGTTTTTAAGAGCGTGGTCACAATTATTCCGGAGACAAATATGATTTTTTGTTAGTGCAATGTGTTTGTTGTGAGCCATATTTAATGTACTTATTTAGCCCATTTAAGTTTTGCTTTGTTGTCTGCATTTTATCTACTTAGTTCATTAATGAGAGCAATGAAAACTCACATTATAACGTGCAATCAATTTTTTTTAAATGCATCTTAAATTTTTCAATGAAACAAATATTTGGTGTCGGTACTGCCATGAATGTTTATTTTACAGAATTTAGTTTTCGTCAAACTCTGTTAAATCCCTGCATGCACTTTTGTATTAATTGCTATTAAACTTAAAACAGCATGCTATAATCAGGAATGGTTAAATCCCATCCTTTAATTTTATACCATACCAGTGGGAAATGGGAATCCCAATTGTCCATATATGGATACATATTTAAAAATGCGCGCCACTTTTATAATGTACATGGGGTCTTGCTGCACCACATAGTGGTATTTAACACTCACCAAATTATCCAAAATGGTATTTACCATTTCGAATTTTGACCACTGTCTTTTATGCGAAAGCGTAGAAAACAAAATTTCGAACTACTTTCATGTACATTTAAGTTTACATTTTTGGGAATTAAAAAAAATCTATATATAAATTTTAGAAATCCAGTTAGTTTTACGTCGAAAAATACATTATTATGCATGTCATGAAATTCGTTTAAAATTTAAACATTCCCACTATTTTATTTCAATTAGGACTTTATCAAAAATTTGGTCATATAAATATTAAAATATTTATTAAATATTTAAAGAATAAAACATGCGACATGAGATTGGTAACTCAATATGTTACCATTAAGTATTTTAAGCAATATACAAATTATTGCTGCTGAAAATATTTTACTAAATAGTACTTCTTCCTTTTCTATTTTTTGCAGAAGAAAATTAGTAATGGATATTTGTAGTAATGGTTGATAATTGGATAAGCCTGAGATATTTTCCCTTGTTTCTCAAGGTATGCTTTTACCATGACCACTTTGTTTGCATTGGTAACCAAGCAAATGAAGAAGTAGCACAACAACAACAGCTTGGTTGAGCCAAACCTCTCAGCCCTACCAGCTCATTCGTGTGAAACGATGGAGAGTCTGGATAAAAAACCTGTTTACTTGTGTGTATCCACCTTTTTACTTTCATACATGGTCAGCTGATGAGCTCCTCCTGAATTGTGGCAAAATCAGAACAAATTGTGGTAACTAAATGTCAAATTATTCAACTGGAAAATTATTCATTAAGTCGAATCGCCTCAAATCTTAAGTATGTTTATTAGTTATTTTACTATTCCATAAAATTCCAGTTTTTAAGTGGTTAAATTTGTAAATAAACTTAGATAAGAGTTAAATGACCGTACTATAAACTAAAATGTCGACTACTACCCCAAATAGTACATTATTTGACATTCTAGTCAATTGGCTAGGATTTAGTAACCTATCCGACAAACTTGACACGTTTACAGGTAAATAATAATTATTAACCAAACTATCTTACAATTAGTTATATTTTAAAACTAACATTAATTTTGATCACTGAAATGTAGATATGTGGCATCGAGTATTTTTGTGGATGTTCCTATCATCAATCACAGTTCACATAATTGGTGCTCTAATCGCTTTCGGAACTTTAAGGAAGCATCGAGTTGGAAGGTCAATTAGTTAATTAATAATGAATTAAGTCATATTCATTAGTTAATGTTTTATTTGATCGAAAAATAAATAATTTTTATAGGTTTTTCCCACTACTAGTTCTACTAATGGGCGTTGTGAACCCCATAACAACTGGATTAATCACCAGTGCAGTGATTGCTTTCATTTATCATGCAAGTACACTTCAAATGACGCCAGTGTATGCTTTCGTGTATGGCGTTGGACAAACTGGCGTTGCAGCAGCTTTCTCCTTTACCCGGATTCTAGCAACCCTGTAAAAAAATTCTTGGAACGAATCCATCATCATATATTACTTTATATAAATTGTGCTATTTAATCAGTATTCAGTCATTGAATTACACAAAGTTTTAAATTATCATTAGACTTAACTGAGATATTTTGTTAACCAGTCCACAATAAAATATTTAGGGAAGTGTAATCTAGAGCAATAAGTCAATAAGGAATTATAAAATACCGTTTAAGTGTATAACAACAGAGCATTAAAGTAATTAGCTAATGTCTTTTTTATTCCATTTGCAATAACCTTATAAATTAATTACGAGTGCTAGTTGTAATTTATTTTATTTTACTTTATTTTATTAAAAGTGAACCGAATTTATACTGTCTTTGTGATAATCATTTTGCTTTAATGTAGAAAAAATGCTCAAGTTTTATAAAAAACAGCCAAAAATATGCCACTTTGATATTAAATTATTTTTTAATCAGTTCTCTGGTTTAGGCACTATAATAGTAATTTACATTTTGTATGGTTATACATTATATTTAATTAAGATTTGATTTAAAAAACTATTTCCATTACACATGTACGTAGGCGCGTAAATTTTATGAGAACTTAGATGTTTTATAATTGTAATAATTTATATGATTACCAAGCTTGGATCGGCGCTGTCCGGACAGCAGTACGCCGCGGACGAGATCAAAATAAGTCAAATGTAGCCGATTTTCTCATAAACAATACACAGCAGTCAGCCAGCTCATAGAAAAAGAAAAAAGTGGCTATGTTAAAAAAACGTTGTTTGGCGTGTATTTGCTGGTTGGTACTGGGGAGTCGACTCGTCTTAAACCAAGCTTGATGATTACGTTTTGTTGTGTAATTGGTTCTACAATGATAGTAAATTATTTTACAGATAATAACATTAGGATAATTTAATCATTACATTTCTAATCAATCATTAAATATTTTTATGGTACTTTAATCAGTATTTTGTTAAACAATAATTACTAATAAAAATTAGCATTACATCAGTCACAATAATAAATATGGTTGTCTCAACGAATCAGATAATAAATAAAATGACATAAGTATATTTAAGAGTTAAGAGTGTAAACATGCTTGTATTGATTAGTACATTTATTTTGTCATTAGTACACATACCCGATTTTTACCAAGTGTGAAGTGTAGCGAAGCTCTTCGGATATTACCGAATGGTAAAGTAAAGCTCAGTGCTATCTCTTTGCACTGCGTACATTCTCAGCTGTGTGAATGTTGTGATGTTGCTGCTGTAGGCAAAGAAAACTTACCAGCACAGAAAGCATCTAGTAAACGAAATCAGTAAAACAGAAGTACACATGTAGCAAAAAACCATGCATAAAATATTTTCCAGGCATAACATGATAAAAAACGTATTACAAACTAATCAAGTTATTTTTAAATCTTGGAATAATTAATACGTAATATGCTAATTAAACTGAATATATTTTCACCAAAATTTATAGCTAAAGTGATAATTTAAAATCATATCGAAAAAGACATGGACAGACATATCACCCCATTGAGCGTATCACAAAGCTTGTGCTTGTATATGTTTGACTGAAAAGATACACAGAGACATACAAGCACACATACATATATAAACACATCAGATCAGATCACACACATCACATTAACCGGTGGGAATTATTATTCTGTCAATAAATTATTCAGTCAGGTTTAGTTCATTGGTATGCTAGGATAGTTAGTGGAGACATTTAAATTTACTTTAAAAGTACAAAATTGGCTCTAAGCTTAAAGAACTTGGAAATTTTGGCAAATAAATCAATTTTCGTACACGACTTTACTTTGCTAAACCAAAAATATTTTAAAGAAGATTTATATTTTAAAAGTTAAATTGAAACCGGTAAAATTCACTAGCATTTACAATGGATGTAGTAGTGCAGACTGACGGGAATGAACATAATGGGAATGGACTAGGTCACAAACTTGTTAATCCAACATTGAAACTTAAAGGTTTAATGGAAGACGAAGCAACTTACAAGTTTCCCATTTTTCCTAAAGAGGTATGTTTACCTAATAAATTCACGTAATATTTCCTAAATCAAAATAAATTTAAACTTGAATTGATAAACTAATATGTGTGTTTGTTTTTATCACAGACGTGGAAAATAATTCTGGACATGGTTGAAGACCCAAACGATCTTCTAAATCTGTCCAATTCCGCACTTTGCTTTCGTGAGGAATTAAAATCCAGACAAACTACATTTTTATTTGGGAAAGTTTTTCAAGTTTTGGCAGAGGAATACGAAAAGAATGAAGACAACTGTTATGACGACATCGCCCAGTCTGAAAAACTTCAGGGAAGTGGATACGGACTGCTTCCGGATACCGAAAGGATATGGAACTTTCCTGGGTACAAATTCTAACCATAAAACTTATTTCTTAAAATAGCATTTTAACCATTAAACTTCCCATTAAAATAATTATCTTGATATAATTTTCTAATAGAAACTATCGATTAGTATGTACATCTTGGAACAAAGGAGTAGAAGATCACTACCAGAGATCTTCAGAATGGCATTTCAGAATGGCCCATGACCATGTTCAAAAATACCAAAGAAATATAAACGACAAGCTACACTTCACCATGTCAATTCACGACAAATGGACTGAATCTTTTATGCAAACTTGTTTCCCAAATGGGGACACTAATGGTTCGACTCCCTGGAAAAATCCATTTCTTCAGAGATCTCTCTCAATTAAAAATCTGATTGTCGGTGAAATTCTATCAGATCATGTGAACGACTACTTGGATGGAGTACGAAATACGTAACAAGTTTTTGGACATGAGTTAAACTACGTGGATCTTTCAATTGAGGATCGTTCATCAACCACATCACAGATCTCAGTATTTATTAAGGGTTTACTTGTACATGTGCCAAATGTGAAAGTACTTAAACTCAACTATCTCTTGTACCCTAGTCGAATGTGTTCGGATTTTAAGAGAAATGAGCCAAAGGAAAATGATGAACATGCATTGGTGGAACTGAAGAATTTGGAGTATTTTAGCGTTACTGATTTACCCGCTTCTATATTTAATGAAATTATGGAAATGAATCACAAAACTATTAAACAGGTTAGTTTAATTAGTGGAAATGCTAACAATTGACTTTAGCTATAATCGATCTTTTTAGTCGAAACGTTAATTACTTTACAAAATATTAAGCTCATGTTTATTAGTCAATCAAGACATAAACTTGTTCGACTAAACAAATTTGATGTAAATAATGAATCATTTTACATTTCGACTAAAACCATTCAACTATACAAATCGAATATATATTTTTAACAGACGTTATGTCTATTAACTCTAATTATATTTTTATTCTATTAATGTTTCCCCTTTTAAACAGTTGGAAATTGAGAGTTGGCTATTTCCTGGAGAATATGATTTTTATTCAATGCCACTACAAAATTTGACAAAGTTATCCATGAATTTGTGTTCACCATGTGGGATCGAGAAGCTGGAGGAATACGGAAAAAATTGGAGGCTCACAAAATTTCACTGTGTTCATCAAGGACATGACTATTTAGACTATGCTAAACTATTTAAACTTGTGGAAGTAAACTGGAAGGATAGTTTGGAAGACTTGCATTTGGAAATGACAAACGAGAAAGCGGAAAAGGATATTTGGGAGCTGTCTATAGGGTTGAGGCTGAACTTGCCAAAATTGGAACGATTGTCTTTGAATTTACATGACTGGTGTAGTCTCGACTTTTTATTAACTCAAAAGAAACTCAAAGTGATTGAATTGAACTCACAGTACAAACCATGGGAGTGTGAGTCGGAAGAATATAAAAATGGGGTGGAAAGTCAACTTGTGGAATTTTTGGGATTTGAGATGAAAATTGGAGAAAGCAATATATGGAGTTTATTTCCAAAATTGGAGGGCATTGAAATAATGGGCAATATTTTTACACGACCTAAAAAATAGAAGTTTTATAAAATAATTTGTCATACATTTTTGGTTCCATTTTTTTGTGTACGGATGACTTTTAAGTTTTATTTACATTTGTGAATGTTCTAGTTAAACCAACTGTGAATTGTAATAAACAATTGTCTAATCTATTTTAAGATTTTTGTTAGTGTTTCATAGTCTGTAAACTACTATTAAGTAAAGTCCCTGCCAATAATTATAAAATTGGAAGTCATGTTTTGAAGGTGTGTTCTAATTACAAAAAAACCGTTAATACAAATAAATTATTAAGCATAATACTGCCCTGTAGGAAAATATATACACATTACTGTTATTTATTGAGTATAGTTATGGCAAGTTGAACAAATTTGTATTAGTATTTACTCTAGATCCTCGAATTCTCAATAGTAATTAAAATGTAAAATAATATTCAATATAAAAACACGGATATTTTTTGCTTATTAGCTAATAGAAGATTTAAAATCAACTGAGCAAGTCACAAAACTGATATGTTCATTAGTGAAAAATCATGTTAATTAATATTTAGCTAATATATTTATCCAAACACAATTAATAAACCACGGAAATTTAAGAAAACTTCAATGAATACCTCGCCATAAACTATAAATATTGATTTCTTACAACATCAGCATCGAAGTCAACTTATGATGTGTATTAAAAGTTATTAATTTTTGTGAATTGTTGGAAAATTTAAAACAAACAGATTTATATTTTAATGAAAAGTGGTATCTTTAATATATTAGGTATATATTATTACATTTCCTCTTGGATATTAAATTTTCATTAAATATTCATTTTGTAAGCAGTAAAAATTACTACTTGTCCTAACATATTGACATAATAAGCAAGTAATTTAAATGTTGGTTTTATGCTATTATTTGTGTTTCAAAATTATTACTCATATATCATTCTTGAATTAAATGTATTACAAGATATTTTGCTCAATTTGCCTAAATGACTATATATTTAATTTGGATCCCAGGGTATGAGTCATCCGAATTTCCAGCTAAGTTTACAGACTAATATAAGAAATTTTCAAGCAAAGTGGACAAAGTACATATTATATTTTTACACAAATGCATCAAAGAAAGGTAATTTGGTAAATCACATGTTTTTTATTGTGTGTGCACAAATAAGTTTTTATATGCATCAAAGCTGAGTATGATCACTTGTTGCATCTCTATCATTATCATGCTAAATGCTAACTCATTTTACAAGCACAATGCCCAATACCATTGGCGGCATACCAAATTCAAAATTCTTTCCAACCAAAACAATAACAAAAGCTGCACTGTCTTTCGCTAGTGTGTTGACTGTGAACATAATAAGTTAAACTTCACAAATTTGATTAATTATAATATTATAATAACTTTAATCATGGCCTGTTTCTTGTGTTCAAGTTCAATCTCTCCCGAAGACACCAGTGAGTCTATTGCACTAACAAGAATTTTTAACTACCTAAAACTCAATGATTTATCATCCGTGACTGCAAGCTGCTGTGAAAGTTGTAGTCGAGTTTCTAATAACTTAATAAATTTTTTAGGCGAGCTAGAAGTTATTAAATTAAAAATTAGTAACGGTTTGGAGGTTTTTGAAAGTTTAATCAAATTTAAAAAAAGAAACCACGATAACTCAATCGTCGGTCATCAGGACATATTACGAAAAACCAAGGAACAATGTAATTACCAAGCATAGAAAATATATTAACCAACTGTCACTTTGTTTAAAAAATATAATTTGTTAATTGAGTGCATTTAATTATTTGTATGCTTTTTCGATTGATTTTCAGGTTTAAAATATTTAAAATCCGAGAGACAACCAACCGTAATTCTAAAACGAGTAAATACTCAAGACGAACAAGTTCAGCTTTTTGATCCAATTGAAGATTCTAATACATCAACATCATCCTCATCAGAATATTCCGAACTTAGTCAAATTGGACGTTTTACCTGTCATCACTGCTCTTATTTAAAAATAGAACCAAAATTTAAAACTAAAGAGGACTTAGAGAGACACAAGCTAACTACTCATGTACATCAAGTTTTCTGTAAAAGTCGTCCAAAGAAAATGCACTTTTCAGATTACAGAAGATGTTTAGATGACCTCATAGAAAATGAAGTGATTAGCACTACTACAAAAGTTCGAGATAAGAAGTTTTCTGTGTGTATTTGTAAATACTGTCCAGTTAATACGAGGAAGTATTTTAATCAAAATACAATGTTTTATCATTTGATGGAATATCATCGTTTAAAGATTACTAGGAAGTTGGAGAAAGATCTTTATGATTTAATGGAGGAAGATGAAGAACAAATGAGTGATGAATCAGAGACACCTGGACGCAGAAATGAACCAAAGCGTTTACGAAATAATCGTTCTGATCAGCTGATCGTTTCGTCATCTGATGACGAAGGAAAAACGTTTGTCAAACGAAAGCCTCAGAAAAAACGTTCAAGTTTGAAACGATTATCGGAGGCAACGGGAAATAATATTGGAAATGGACAAAGACCTTTAAGGGCTAATCGTTCTAAACAGCTGACCGTTTCGTCGTCTGAAGATGACGAAGAAAATTCAAAGGAAGAAAGTTCTACTGAGGTTAGAAAAATAACCACAAGAAAACGTACAAGTTTGAAAAGAAAATTAAGAACAACGAGTACTAACAATACTACCAAATCTTCTGACGACGAAGAAGAATTCACTGGAAGAAAAAAGCAGAACGGCAAAAAGAGAAAAGCAACCCAACTAGCATCATATTCTTCATCCAGTTCAGATTCGTCTTTGTCTTCACCCGTAACTTCGATTTCTTCCAATTCGACCTCAAGTCGATCAGCATCTAAACCAAAAAGTACACAAGATGGAGATGACCCAGGTTCACCCTCGGATAAAGCTGATAGTTTATTTTCAGTGATTCCAAAAACACGATCTAAAACCCGACGAAAGTTAAAGTTTTAATAAAATAAAAAGGTCCAAAGTGTGGAATTGTTGGGTTATTATTTTTTATGTTATCTGTAATTATTATGCTTATTTAATATTGAATATCATTTTTTAACTTGGGTTTGTCTTATATCCCATAAAACGTACATTTTGATAACAAAAATAAAAATTAGGATAAAATCCCGAAATGCATTTAGGTATTTATAAACAGCAATAATTCCAATCATATTGATTTATTACCGATTGGTTCGGAATAAAAAATGTTAAGCTTAAGTTAGATTTGGACATACATAAGTAACATAGAATTTAAACTACGGGTAAAAGGAAATATTTATTTTGATTGTCAAATATAAATTAATATTTGACGGTGACAAATAATTAACATGTGTCATAAATTTAATATAAATATATACAAGATAATTATGTTCGATAATATTGATAAAGAATAAAATTGACATATGAACCCTCTTAAATTGACCTGAACTTTAATATTTTACACTAATTTTCTGATTCTTGCTTCGTTGGATTACTATAACCGGGAAATACTTCCGTTGCCTCAAACATATCATTTAACCAATCTTGCGACTCTTCTGGTGTTGGTTCTTGGGATGCAGAACTGCTCACTTCTAAAATTGCTGGAGCTGGCTCCTGGACAGCAGATCCTCTAATTTCAATAATTTTCGGTGTTGGAGCGTCTTCACTATCAGAATTGTCAACTTTAACAACTGCTTGTATTGAATTGTCTCCATCAGCATCATCATCCGAACTGCTAATTTCAACAACTTCAGGTTCACGTGTGGGTTCGTCTTCATCATCGGAATAAATTACTAGCTTTTTCCTTTTTTGAACTTTTGCAATTTTCGATCCAGATGGCTCATTTAAAGACTCATTTGAGCTTGAACACCGTTTATTTATTCGTTTCTCGGAATTTTGACTCACTTTAACTGACGTTTTTCTTTTGTCCCTTGAAGCAACTGGACGCTTTCTCTTGTTCTTTTTACTTTGTTCTTGTTCACTTTCACTACCGAAAACCGCTTGTTGTTTCTTCAAAAAGTCCTGGAGGTATTTTTCCGTTGCATTCTTAAGCTCATGGAAAACTCCAGTTTTTATTACAAGAGCTTTTCTGGCCTGAACGGTTTTCCGAGTTGTTCGTTTTCTAGATCTAGATGGATTTCCAGAAGGAATGGGACTCTGCTCTTTATCACGTTTTTCAGGGCTTTGTTCCCGTGACGTAGTAGAGGACACTTCCTGAGGGCCAACTGAATTATTTAAAGGTTGTTCTATAATTGGCTCAGTTTGGCTATTTTCATTATTGATGTTTAGATGTTCAGCTTCATCCTGTTGCTCGTCACACATGGCGTAAAAATCTGCAAGTTGCATCGCTACACCTCCCGCATCTGCATTTAAGGTTGATAAATTAGTTTCTTGATGTTCCTCTGTTACACTTGCCAACAAGTTACTATTAAGTGTGCATAAATTGATAACTGGCTGCATTTCATCGCTAAATATTTTCAAACCTAGAATAAAAAATGTATCCAAGTTCGTTAATAAATAAGTATTTATTTTACCACAATAATAAATTATTTTAGAAAATTAATTCCCGTCAAATCTTACATTTTTCTTTAGCCATTGCTTTTAGAGATTCGTCATCATGGTTGTCTGGCTGGGTGTCAGGTCGCTCATTTTCCTTGCATGTATCCAACTTGATAAGCAATCCAAACTGTCCCAGTTTGACCTTTAATTCCAGTCTAATTTTGTCCATCTTGTCAATTAAATCTGTCATGCTATTAGTAACTTGAGTACATTTTGGACAGCAAATTCTTTCAATTGCCTCTTCTCTTCGTTCAATTTGAAGACTTTTAAAAATGTTTGTTAACGACACATTAACTCTACCACCACTCTCCAACGACACAGAACTTGAGCACAAAAAGCAATGCATTTTCAATCACTTGTTAAACTTTTTCATAAAAATCTGTAATAATGATTTTTTTTGTTCCGTTTAGTTACAATGGTAATTATAGTTATTGATAAGTGTGAGAAAAATATTGATAAAGTTAAGAGCTTGACTTTATACATACTAACTTGTGTAAAGCTACTGGTTGAATGTGAACAAAAATTCAACCGTTGGTATTATTCAAGCAGGCCTATATAAATTTCTTATGACATTGCTTGTTGTTCATGTGCACACACCTGCTACACTCATTCCTCATCTCATTATAATGACAGGTTTGGGTGTAAACATAATGGGTACACGTTGTTGTGTCGATCTCACCCAATATCTTTTTCACTGCCTAGTGAACCGTACCAGCATGTATGTATGTGCGTATGTATATCAGTAGTGAAATCATCAAGTTGATTTGTGCGTAGAGTATCTTGCTACACATGCATGTATCTACTTATCTACTAATCTGCTTTGTTCTGTGGACTGTGGATTCCATCTCAACATTCAGCATGTTGATATGCTAGGGGAAAAATAATAATTGATTTATGATGAAGATAAAAAAAACAGTTTACTCGTTCTACGAAGCAAGCCACCTACATAAATACTGATCCATGCATTTGTAGGCATCAATTAGACAGATAACTGGTTGGTTTCTAGAAACAATTCCGGTTCCAGTTTTGGGTGGTATAGTAAAACAAACATAAAATATCACAGGTATTTTGACCTTAATAGCTTCATTTTAGTTTATGCTACTTTTTATGAAATTTACAAACTAAGTTAAATAATTTGCCATGGAACAGCAGTAATCTAACACGCACTTTATCAACAATAGTGTCCTGATGTAACCTTACAATTAGTTAAAAACAAAGTTGTAACTTTACATGTTCAGTGGAATTATTTCCCTGTATTTAAAACTTGCTTTGACATTAAATTTTTTAATGTATTCGTAATCAATTCTGTTATAATTTTGGGAAAAAATAATTAAAAAATATATACACTTATTTAAATGGCCCAAACATTGTAATTTGAATATATGTGGTTTATAATTGCATCAACTGCATGCTACAAATATAATGCTTTTGTATGTTAATATTGTAACAAGTCATGTCAAGACATGAAGAAACGACGTATATAAATCTGAATGTATTCTGACATGAAACGACATGTAATGACATGTAATCCGACATCTGTAACCCATTTAACCCTTAATTGACCGTTAATTCAAAAAGTATTGAGTTTTAGACCATGGTGTCTTGACAAATTTTGATCACAAAACGTTTATCAATCGATTGATAAAATAAAAAAATGCTCATTTAAAAAGCATGTAACTGTTGATTGACCGTTAATCCTGCACCGTAAAACCGATTTGGCTGAAAATCCTTTTCGATTGCCTCCTTGATCTGAGGAGTCTTTGCCAAGTTTCAAGAAAATCGGTTGAAGGATGTCCAAGTTAATGCGTACACGGACAGACAGACAAACAAACTAAAACTATAACTACGATAAATCAAAATTTATCTACGTAATAAATATCCTATATTTTGTATTTATACAGTAGCATGGTAATACTTTATCTCAACTGTTTACAGACAAATAAAAGTATTAACAAAGGAAACTGACAAACCGATTGCTAAAAATTTTATCAGTCAATTAAAGATCTACTCTAACCCATATTTAATCAGATGTATGACATTATCTCTTACTTATACGGGTTATCAAAACTAGCAAATAGTCTTGTTGTTTCAAAATTGTCATTAGATCACCGATGTTGCATGTTTTTTGTACTGGATCTTGATAAACAATATTATTTGTCTCGGAAACTGCTGGATTTGAATCCTCCTCATCATCATCTGAGGAATATATGTACATCTTTCGTTTTAATGGTTTACGTTTTTTCTCAACAAAGTAAACAGTAAATATGCAACGTTTCTCGCATATTTTGTTAGCCTTTGCTGTTATTTTTGTGCTTTCTATAAACATGCCTTCTTAATGATCCCATTGATTTACAAACTTGATTGCAAAGGTTACACTTGTGCTTTCCAGGTTCATGGCTTAGACGATGCGAGTCCAAAAACCTTTTCGCTGGAAATCCCTTGTTGCAGACTTGACATGAAAATGGATTTTCCCCAATTTTACGCAAAATATGATTCCACAAATCATGTTTTACTGTGAACCCCTTTCCACAAAATACACAATTATGCAACTTTTCTTCTAAATGTGTTAATTGATGTTTGCGGAGATTTGATATGGAAGCGAAACACTTGCTGCATTGTCCACAAGTGTGTGGCTTTTCTCCCGTATGGATCCCCATGTGAGCTGATTTGCTTGATAAACACGAAAAATTACTATCGCACAAGTCGCAATTGTAAGGTCGTTCCTGAATGTGACTTAAAAGATGTCTCCAAAGATTCTTGCGTATTTGTGAAACCTTTCCACAAAATATACACGTTGACCATCCGTAAGTGTCGTGGACTGATTTAGTATGAAAAAGTAGATTATTTCGAGTAGCAAGCTTTTTCCCACATTGGCCACATTGGAATGTGGTTGTAAGTGGAGCGTGAATTCGGGCGTGCAGTTTCTTTTCGTTTGGTGTATGAAATCTCTTATTACACGTGTCACATTTATGTAACTTTTTTTTGTTGGCGTGCATTCTATTCACGTGTTGTTTAAGGTAAATCTCCCTGTTGAAAATTCTACTACACTTGCTGCATTTGAATTTGCCAAGTTTGGCTTCGTGTGCAACCTTAATATGTATTTTTAAGCTTCCTTTTATGGAAAATTGTTTATTACAGTAGGTGCAAGCGAAGGGTCTTAATTGAGTGTGAGCTGCACGGATGTGTCCCTTCAGGCTTCGCTTTGAGCCAAGGAGTTTACCACAAGTAGGGCAAGAATGCTTTATTCCATAATGAATTGCCTCCAGATGTCGGGACAGGTTTCCTTGTTCCGCAAACGATTTTGAACAAAACTTGCAAGAAAATGGACGCTTGCCCAGGTGAGCAGTTGTGACGTGATTTTCAAGGTAGCGTTTAGTGGTAAATGTTTTGGAACAAAGGTGACATGCGAAACGTTTTCGAGGGGTGGTGGTGTGGATGGTGCGCATGTGAAATAACAAGTTGGGTTTTAGCTTAAACACCTTGTCACAAGCACTACATTGATATCGAACTCCGTTGTGCACTGAGTTGGTATGCGCATGTAAATAGCCGCTGCTGGAGAACGATTTCGAGCAAAATTTGCACACGTGAGGCCGTTGACCGTGGTGAACTGTAATAATGTGTCGTAGCATAGAACCATTTTCGGAAAAAGTTTGGTCACAGAGTTCACACGGAATCCGACGTTTCTTCTTTGCCAATTCATGTTTCCCTTTTAAACTAGTGTTTGTGCTGGACTTTAGCTTATGAAAAGTTCCTGTTGACGATTTCAACTTTTCCATTTTAAAAAACTTGCCACATTTGTACAAGTTGAAAGCTTAGAAATGGAATGATATCACTGAACGTTCCTTTAATAATAGTAAGTAATAGTATATGTATATATATATGTTCAGATGATGCTAGCAAAATATGATAATATTAAAATAAAACTACTTTTTAGTGCCAATCGTAAACAAGGTTTTTGGAAGTGTTGTCTGCTCAACTTACAGTCTTGGACTAGTTTTAAAAGGTAGTCACCGCAAGTAATCAGAATATGTATGCCTAGTAAAATATATCAATAACATGCATTAGACTAACTTCTTACTACCTTGCGTACCTTGTATTTCTCGTATGCGTGCACATGTTATTTAGTAAAGCATACACTTTATCCAGCTGTTGATTATAAACTTTTGTAATATTGAAAGCAATATAGTGTAAAAATATTCAACTTTGTATGAACATCAAGTCAGCATATTAGTTCCTCTTTTTTTGAAACGTTCTCACATCCCCCAAAGTAGGAGATTAGGCATTGACGGATAAACCATAAATAAACATGTTGAATTCTATCCGTACTCTAACTTCATTTAACCTATCATATGCAAAAAACTGCTGCTGAGTGACTTGCTGCACATGCATTTATGCATGTGTGTACTTATCTGTTTTATGAATTGCATCTGAATCGGAAGAAAGTTTACTGCATTGTAAGATATGAGAAAATGAAGCAGGTACTAAAAAGCCGTTTACTATTTCTATGCATCTTGTCACTTACTAAAATATTGATACTTTATGCGTCTAGAAACATCAATCATACAGAGAAATATTATTATTCTAGAAACCTGTTTTCTTATAGCTTGGATGGTATAGTAAATCGAACATAGATGACACAGAGATTTTGACATATCAACTTAATGGCTATTTTTCGTTGATGGTACTTTTTTGGGTAATGTACTGGATATGTCGAATAAATAATTTATTCGTTTAACATGACAATTCAATTAGATTATTTATCCATTAAATTGAAATTTATAATTACTTAATTTTATCAACAGGATGCCATATCCAATATCATTTTGTTGGTTTATTTAAGGTCAAAAAAATGTATGTTACTTTTTAGCATTTGAAATTACCTCTTATATACTAATATTGTAATAAATTTTTGATTAAGTGTACACAGAGCTCAGCTTTTCACATACTAGCTCGGGTAAAGCTACTTGTTGAATGTAAACAGAAATTCAACCGTTGGTATTATTCAAGCAAACACACATAAAATCCTTATGCTATCGCTTGTTGTTCACGTGCACACACCTGCTACACAAATTCCAATGTCAATATAATTATAGGTTTGGATGTAAACATTTTGGATATACATTGATGTGTTGATCTCCTCCAAAATATTTTTCACGACCTAGTGAACCATCAAATTGATTCGTGCTGAGAAATATCTTGCTACACATTCATGCATTTATCTATTTTGCTTGTTTTGAGGATTACATCTCAACATTCAGCATGCTTACTGCTACTGAAACATGTGCAAGTGAGGCATGTACTAAAAAGTCAGTTTACTCGATCTACGTAGCTAGCCAAAAACATAAATAGTGAAGCTTGCATTTGTAAGAGTCAATCAGAAAGATAAGCGGTTGTCTTCTAGAAACCTTTATTGTTCCAGTTTTTGAGGGTATATTAAATCGAACATACATATTTATTACAGAGATTTTGACTTTGATAGATTTATTTAGTGTATTCTACTTTTTAGGAAATTTACAAGCTAAATGGAATAAAAAATTAACTGCTGTTGAGCAGCAGCAATCTGACATGTATTTTATCCCGAATATTGTTCTAATTAAAAGTATCAGTTGAGTAAATACTTAGATGTACTGGCTCATATTTATCATAATATCTTATTTAAAACTTGTTTGTATTTTAATAGTTTTAAAAGATTCGTAATTAATTCAATAATCGTGGATTCAAGTTTCATAAGGTAAAGGTCGAACATAAAAATATGAGAATATCCCAATAATCCAAAAAATATTTATTGGATTTGTCAAAAATTATGAGTTAGCTCAAGGTATCACATTTTTACAATTTAAACGCTTTCGTGCATTATTATTTTAATAATTGTCCACCAATGTGTAAAATTTGATTTCTTATGAACTGAAACATAAATATGTTATCTTATATAATATTATTAACACAGGCAATAAAAATATTAGCAAGAACGTGTAATAAGATAACTTTCATTGGATTCAATTCGATAAAAAAATATTACCCTAACTGCTTGTTGAACTGATATATGACATCATCTCTTGTTTGGATGGATTATCATAACTTGCAAATACACTTGTTGTCTCAAAATTGTCGTCAGAGGAATCTAGCCGCACAGAACTGCCTCTTCCTTGTACTAGTTCTTCGTTAACAATATTATTTGTCTCGGAAACTGCTGGATTTGACTCCTCCTCATCATCATCTTCTTCATCGTCTGACGAATATACGCACATCTTTCGCTTCAATGATTTCCGTGTTTCCGCAGCTGAGTTAACTGTTTTGTTATTTTTTTGGGTATTTGATGATACCGGTGTATTTAGTGATGCATTAGGCTGCTGATTGTTTCGCCGTTTGCCTAAATCTTCTCCCTTTTTTCTTCTGACATACTTTCTCCTTTTCTTCGTAAAATTTTGCCGACATTCTTGTACTTTTTTGCTTCCGTTTTCGGATTCCGCTAATTGTTTCTTCCACTGGGTTGCCAAAGATTTGACATGCTCTTTTGCGGCTTCAAGAAGTTCAGTCTGAGCTTGAGGGGTCAAAATAACCCCATTAGTGGCTTTTAAACTTTTAGGACCAATTCGATTTCTAGAACAAGCTCCCCTTTTCACATTCTTGGGAATGCTCCGCTGCTGTTTCTTTTTTGGTGTAACGGACGTTTTAGCTTTTTCCACTTTTTTCTGAAAAAATTTCTTGTTAATTCTCTTATTCTGTTGATTATGAACATTTTCTCCATTCGAATTTCCAGGTTCCGGCTGCTGGTCCTCTGTTCTAGTTTCCATAGTGCTTGAACATGCACTAGGTCTAATATCGCCAATTGAACCTGAAGTTGAACTACAAGTTGGTAAATTGGTTTCCAGTCGTTTTCCCCTTAAAGTTTCTATTATCCCAGCATCTAGTCTGCGCAAACTAATTATGGGCTGCATTTGGTCCATAAATGTTTTTAAACCTGGATATTTTTACATCAAATATTTACAAAATTAATTCATTAATGGCTTTCTATAAATTCATAAATTAAAACACAATATTTACTTTTTTCTTTGGCCATCTGTTTTAGATATTCGTCATCATTATTGCAATGGTCTCTTTCCGCAGTCGGGTTTATCTGTTCTACGTTATTTGCCAGAGTGATAAGTTGTCCAAATTGCCCCACTTTTATTTTGAGTTCCAACCTAATTTCCTCCAACTTCAAGACTTTTAAATATTTTTGTCAGTGACACACGCACTCCACAGTTATTTAGTGAAATTTCACTTGAACACAAAAAGCAAATCATTTTTCTACAGTTAATGGGAAAAGGAACTTTAAAAAATAAATCATAGAAATTGAAGTTTTTGATATTTTTTTGTTGATAAAAACTTGCAGCAGATCTGCTAGAGCATCAACACATCTGAGTGTTACCTGAATAAATGAATGCAAGTTGAAAGTACAACAGGTAGTGTGGTTTGGAGGACAAATAAAAAACATTTATTACTGAAACAAGACGAAGAAGCTCATTACCGCTGCCAGTGGTCTTTTCTATGATTCAGTGATTATTTTTAACGTTGCCAATGCCGTCTTCCGTCTACATGTAAAGTTGGACGGGAAATGGGAAAAATAATCACTGAATCATTGGAAATGTTACTGGCAGCGGCATTAAGCTTCTTCATCTTGTTTCAGTACGTGTTAAACTTGCTATGTGAGCAGGTTCGAGCAAATTGATACATTATCAAAACAAAACAATTACTTGGTGTATTGTTCAATTGTATTGAAATGATTCACAAAAGAGTTACTTTTCACACATGTATTTCTTGCTTGGGCGCATTGCATCATATTAAAGCTAGTGTGTTCGTTTTAGCTGAATAGCCTAGTTCATTTTGAGAAAAGACGTAGTGAATAAATCAAAGCATACATTAAAAATCCACAATACAACAGCCAGCGTTACGGCTCGATGTACTTCTCATTGAATGTTACTTTTGTATACGGGAATAATAACAAGTTTTCTAGAAAAAAATACCCGATGTTGTCACAGTTTAAAAAAAATTATACAATATAAAAAATCTTGCAGTGTTAATTAACACTGCAAGATTTTTTATATTGTATAATTTTTTTAGAGATAGTAAATCATTTTATTACGTTCATGTTTCTACTTATTATTATTATTGATTTTTCTGGCCATCGTCCTTTAATCAAATAACTTCTAAAATTGCAAATATTTTCAGGGATTTTCGAGTTCGTATTTAAAAAAAATATCAATTTTTCTACTGTTCTATGAAATGTAGCCAGCTTTAAAAACATTAAAATAAACTGGACAGTTAGGGTAAATTTTAATGTTTTTGTATCAATACAGTTAAAACGTTTTTGGTCAACTTCATCATTTTTTTTGTAAAACAACAGGCTTCGTTTTGTACACATATAATATATTTTTAAAAAATCAGTTTCCTCTTTTTTACTACAAAACTATTTCTGAAACTTTTGCTTCAATCAAACTATTTATGGCAAAAGTATAATCTACATACTTTATAATGAATCCACAAATCATTAAAATAATAACAGCATTTTTGACAACACATTTTTTATTGAAGATTTCATTATTACCAAATTTTGTAAACGTTAAGGGTTATTATTATAATTAAGCTGCGTCTTTGACTAGGTGAATAGAGCATATGTACACTTATGCATTTGGGTTCATAACAGAAATAAGAAACAAGTCAACTTTGTAGTCAAATCGGTGTGTATTTTTATTAAACACATACATATTGTGAACCATGCAAAATATGTTGACCAAGTTTTTACCCTAGCGTGCAGATAATTGTTGTTTAGGGTGGACAGAAAAGGGAAAATATTTTCAAGTTTCTATAACAGAATGAATATGTGCACATATACTTTATTATAGAGAACTTGTACTTGGGTTTTGAGAAGGGTGGATTTACTTGACAGGTCTATTATAAAAATATAATATTATAAATACTTTTCTTAGAATAAAGTCCTTCCACATAACAATTACAACTATTCTAGTTGAATAAATTAAATTTAACACATCAACATTAAATTACAACAAATTAATCGGTACAACCAGAGGAGTGAAATAGCTTAAGCTTTATAATCGTTAGAATAAACAAAAACAAAAAATGTATCACGTTGCATGATAAGCAATCCCATTATAAAAAACCTTTGACCCAAATTGACCCCCATGCAGCCTGGGTTAGACATTTGACCTGTGGTATTATGATAAAAATTGGTCAAATTGATTGTATTAGATTCGTTCCTAAAAATCCCTTTTTATGAACCTTTAAAAACATTTGATCTTACTTTACCCCAGGGGATGACCTCGGATACAAAACTGAATAGATAAGAAACTCATTTCCCTAAGGTACCCGTGTATCATATTTGGAAAGAATCTGTCAACACGTGACAAACAATTGGGGAGAACGCTGGGACAGACAGACGAAGAGACAGACGAACAGACACGACAAAACTCTAAAGCAGCTTCAGCTACTTTGGATTGGCATCCCTGATAAATGTACATCATGAAGATATACACTTATGCTGTGTATTTCTATAAGTTATATTCATTTTTCAGCTTTAATACGTAGCTGAAAGCGAAGCTCAGCGGAGTATTGACTTTAACGCGTTTGTCTGTCTGTATGTCCGTCACCATGATTGAATACAACTCAAGGACGCGTTGACCGATTTCGCTCAAACATGACATATAGGTCACTATGGTCAAGGGCAAGAACCCTACAGATTTTCAGCTCCCTGGGTCAAACCCCAAGGTCAAAGGTCAAAGTCGAAAGTTTTCAACCTGTACATAATGCAAGTACATTTGAATAGCGCAATCGAAACCTATGGTCGAGTAGATCACGAATCATGTATCACTTGAGGTCACAGTGACCTGGATTGGTCCGAAATCGGGGTCAAAGGTCGCAATGTCAAACATATGTCATTTGACATATCATTCGAAAGCATTTTTCATTGCAAACAACAACGACCATCGCTGGCGTCGTTTTAAGTCGCATCATTTCAGCTACGTCGTTATGATCGCTCTTACAGCGGGTTTATTATAAGTTAGGGTTGGAGAGATACAGATCTCCATTCAACACAAAATGCGATGGCATCTGTTATCTCAATATCAAGCTTGTTAACTGGAATAGGGTACATTCAATAACCGAAACAGACAACAGTAAACAAATTAGAAAGTTAAGAACAGCAAGCACATAAGACTTATAGAAAGGCAAAATCTCCTATTTGGTTTTTCGACCGTTAAACTTTGGGGAATTTTGTAAACGCATCAGTGTATGAATGGCAGTCAATAAGGGAAATTTACAAACAATTATTGATGTTTTGATTAATATAAAAATTCACTTATTGACTACTTCTGGTACGCAGACATGACTACGAAACCCACAAACAAAACTTAGCGGTCGAAAGGAACACATGGAAGGTTTTCCCTTTCTCTCTTTCTTTATGTGTGCGTGTATATTTTGATTACATATTCAACTTACAAAAATGGCATGCTGCATGACAGATGGTATCTAATGTATTGTAAATTAAAAATATTACTTATCTGAATAGAAATATTATTTGCAAGAAATATATCAGCGGAAAAAATAGATCATTCATTGCACACCTTTGCATTGTATCAGTAGTTCTTTTCCGGCTAAACAGAATACTGTCTGTATAAAAAAAATTGTTTATTTTTAATGTAATTTTATTTTATTGTTTATTATAAAAAATATTTTAGTGTTTACTTATTATAGAAAGATAATATAATATATATATGATATATAAATATTATCAAAGGAAAATATTACGAAAGATAAGCTATTATATTGTCAAAAATACTCTAAAAACAGCGATTTCTTTGAAAAAAATCGAAATGAAGTGCTTTTTGTGCTCCCTTTCGGTAGTGGGCTCAAACGAAAAGACTAAAATATCATTAGCCAAAATTTTGAAGCATCTTAAATTGATTGAAGACAAAAGTAAATCTCAATTCAATGTAGTTTGTTGTGAAATTTGTTCCAGCTTTGCCGAACAGTTGACATGTACACTAATAGCGTTCCAAAAGGTTCAAGACAATCTTAACGTTAATTTGAATTTATTTAAGGAAATAGTTAATCTTTATTCCAACGGTGAACCATTAGATGAAAGGTTAAAACGACTCCAGAAGGAACAAAAAAGCCGCATTGGTATTATCAAACTACCAACTCTAGCGAATGAAGAAAATACGAAAGGTAACAAAATGAACATTTAAAGCTGATCAATTGTAAATTAAAAAAATAAAATTCAAAAGGATTATTTTACTAATAAAAATGGAAAGAACAAGCGACGTTTTTAATTTAAAAAAATAATTTCATAAGAAAACTTAAAAAAAAAAACTCTAGTCAAAAAACATTTATAACTCTTTAAAAATAATTGAAAGAAACAATTTTAATAATTTAATTTAAAAAAATTTAATTAATTTTAAAAAAATAATTTTTTTTAGTTAATTAAAAAAAAAAATTATTTAAAAAAATATTTTAATTTAATTTATATTTCAGTCGCATCTCAGAATTCAAAGAATAAAACAAAACCCAACTCTGGATTACAACCGGAACTCGCTCTATCGAACATTGATGCTGCCTTAAAACCAGACGACACTGAAAAAGTACAAAACGAAAACAAAAAGACTCCGCAATACGGAACTGTTTTTCTTTGCTGTAACTGCGAGCCTCCAGACAATCACCGAAGATTTTACATCTCTAAGACGCAACTCGACCGACACAAATTTTGTGAACATTCCAAACAAATTTTTCGAAGTATCAAACCAAATAATTGGTCTCCTGGTAAATTTCAACTCCACCTGTTTCGGTTTATAAAAAATCAAGTTGGTTCTCATAAAGTATTCGTCTTAAATAAAAAAGGTTTCGTGTACTCTTGTAAGTATTGCTGTTATAAAACATCTTCATGTAGATTTCTCAGTGAAAATAAAATGTTTTTTCATCTTATGGAAAATCATCGAGAGAAATTCACTGATGAACTTGAAGGGTCGATATATGATGAAACGAGAGTTTTGGAAGAAAGGTTGTATTTTAGGGCGCAAGGGCTGGATTATATGGACAAGAATGAGCAAATTTTTAAGCCAATTAAAAAGTTGCCCTATTATGACCCGAGAAAGTATCCCACTGCTTGGTGGCAATGCGAGCCGATCACTAACAAGAAAACTAGGAAGACTGCCAAACGTTCATCTCAAAAATCTACAGCAGCCAAAAAATCTCGAGAAAAATCTAGAAGAACCTTCATGGAATCAGCATCAAACAAGGCTACAGAGCAAACTGAAAATATACGTTCATCCAACTCGTTTATCTTAACAGTGAAAGAAGAAAGTCCAACTTCATTTGTTTCTGGAGATGAAATTCCTTTCGATGTGAAAACCCCATGTATTTCTTCTAAAGAAGAACCCGCTTCACATGATGATTATTTTGAGGCAACAGAAATTTTTCCGAGTTTTTATAATCCAACAAAACGTGAACCAGACATGATATAGCGGTGATATATTTGATTAAATATTAGTTGGAGTGAGGGAAAACCTCTCAATTGTTTTTTGTCTAACTAAAATTGTGTTTTTAGGTTTTGTACTCTTGATTTTGTGCGTATCAATACTGGTGAGCATTTCAAATTTATATCAATCACATGTCACTAAAGGTCAACAGCTGTTTATCATTGACACACTCACAGGCTTGCAAAATCTACAAACAAAATTTAACGGGCGAAAAAACAAATGAGAGGTTTTCCCATCATCATATACATATATGCATGTGGAATAAAATTGATTAGTATACTGTTTAATTAGAAATGAGATAGTACAGTTTTTCTATGGGCTACAATGAAAAAAGATTTTGATTCCAAATTTACTGAAACGTGAAACGAAAAGTCAGAAGGCTCAAAGTCATATGAATAATAGTTTTCGTATTGGTAGGTCTTTTAGTTAAGCACTTGTTGTAAAATTATTCTAATTTGGGAACAATAAATGGATGTAAAACAAGCTCAGTGCTAACTAAACGACAAAAATGTATCGATTACTGGCAAACTAATTAGTAATCACTTACAATAAAATGCATAAGACGTTGGTAATCAACTAGTTATAAATCCAGTTTTAAATAAACCACATTTTCCTTGTCCTTCCACAAATAAACAAATTTAATATTCTATAATATCTTATTATAAAATGTTTGTTAAATTTCTTCATTGAAAATGCATATTTGCATTCACTTTAAGGGATTTTGGCAAAAATTACACATGATTTCATTCGGTTATTTTGGAGAAAATCCAGGCAAAATTTTAGTAGGCCAAACTACGGGCAGAAATAATTTGCAAATTGGTACCAATCCACTCTACATACCTGTATGTGCTTAAATGGCACACATCGTTTCTAATTACTTCTTTAGTAATTTTTCTACCAAGGTTTAATTTAAGTAATTAATTCCCATATTTTCCCCTGTAGTCATATCATGTATTTCTAATGAATGATATATAAAAACATCAATAGAAAAAATCATTTTGTTACCCATTGTTCTTTATTGTTTACAAACTGCAGCATAAAACCCGAAATCGAAACAAAAATTTCAGCATAGGATTTTGACCTATTGTAACAAAACAGTTATAATTTTCTACAAAATAAACTTACCAAACAATAATAAAAATGCTAGATGTTTTTATTTCCAACTCCAAACCAATTATTTTATCCAAAACTTTATTAATACTTCCAAAATGGTGAGTCCAAGGGATGCATAAAGGCTCGAAGGCAAATTACAATTGTCCGTGTTACAAATACAAGTACCAAAATAGGTAAGGTACCTATCTCTCTAGCCCCTTAGGAACAAGATGTCGTGCAGTCACCACAATGTCTTTGTGTGTGGATTCCATACATCTTTTAGTAGTGTTTGCTTCATTAGGAAAGCACTTTCTACAAAATGTTTTGCGTTAAAATAAGGTTACACATCGTCCTCCTAAATTACAAGTTTTTGAACATGCTGTTTTCTAGTTCGCCAGGAGAACAAGTTGAGGCATTTCCTGTAGTTTCGTGATTGAAAAATAGCATTGTAAGCTTGTAAAAGAATTCATGTGGTGTAAATTACTAAAACGTGAATGATCCCAATTTGCTTAAGAAGGAATACCATTGTGTATAAATTTCTATTAAAGTATTGAGTATTATGTGAATGGTAAAATAAATGTAAAAGAAAACCAAATTTTTTCTTATATATTTGCAAATTCAATTTTACGGTGAACCTTTAAAATTATTTGTGGTGAAGTAATTTAAAACCAGTTAAATTACTCGTTTGCAACATATTTGCTACGTTGTAATATAAAACCACTTAATAGTAAGTTCTTTTAATATTTTGTAAAATAATACAGCTGAAACAATAGTTTGAGGATGCAGGTGTTATAAAGAGATTTGAAATTATGTTTTGGGAAAGCCACACTATGTGGTCAATTAAATTAGCGGAAAATCTTGAATAAATTGTTAAAACCAATAATGTGTCAAATGTTTCGGAGAAATGTAATGAATACCATTTCCGGTTTCTATAATCTTAAGCTTATTCAGTGAGCTCCATTTAAAAACTAAGGATGTGCGAAAAACCATTTGATTTTTATGAAGGCGGCTGCCATAGAAAACTTCAAGTTGGTAATTTAACGAAAGAAAATTTATTTTTCAAATCTGGATTAAAAATCTAGTGTAATATTTATCAGACGCATAAATTTGATTTTTTTAAAGAAAGAATAGAAGCAAACTTTTATTGATGCCTATACATAAAGCAACGATGAAAATTCTATGTAATATTACTTAATTAATATGCTAACAGATTTCGTCATTTTCCTTATAATGCGTGCAGCTGTTGCCTAAACCATTTGTGGCTTTATGATTTGCTAAGTGACACTTTTCAGTCATTTTAATTATTATCTTGTGCTGCGCTGAAACTGAATATATTGGTAAACCAACCTCATATAGTAGCAAACGGATGCAATTCAGCCGCAAAATTAAAAGTTTTCTGATAATCGTAACCAATGAGGTCTCAAATATAAACGGTGTGGATGGCCCTTTTAGTATAAAGGGTTGCAAAATGCGAGCTTGAACATTATAGCATTTCAAAGTTTCTCAGTAAAAACAGGAGAAAATATTATCTGCTAAAATGGGCTACGTAAAATTCGTTTTTCTGTGTACATTCCTAGTTGCAGTTGTCTGTGGCGTGCCATTCCGTCAGGTTTTAGACGATGGTGGGGAAACTATTGGGAATGACGATGGGGGTCCAACTTATGACCACTCAATTTCTGACAACGACGTATATTCCGTTGCATTAGGCGATCATGAAGGCTCACGGCAAAAACGTCAATTTGGTATGGACAAATATTGAAATGATTTCCAACAATTACCTTTTGATGCTCTTAATTAATTTTGGCTGACTGGGTGGTGATATAGGTGGACCTTTTGGAGGTAGACCGTTCGGAGGTGGGTTTTTTGGAGGTAGACCATTCGGAGGTGGACCTTCTGGAGGTAGACCGTTCGGAGGTGGACCTTTTGGCCCTGGACCTAATGGTGGCGGACCTGACGGTGGCGGTCCAAATGGTGGTGGCCCTAATGGCCCCGGACCTGATGGTGGTGGACCTAATGGCCCCGGACCTGATGGTGGTGGACCTAATGGCCCCGGGCCTGATGCTGGTGGACCTAATGGCCCCGGACCTGATGGTGGTGGACCTGATGGTGGTGGACCTAATGGCCCCGGACCTGATGGTGGTGGACCTGATGGTGGTGGACCTGATGGTGGTGGACCTAATGGCCCCGGACCTATTGGCGGTGGACCTTTTGGCCCAGGACCTGATGGTGGCAATCCGAATGGCGGAATACCTACTGGCCCAGGGTGGAAATGTACATATACAGCCAATGGATGGAGTTGTAACAAGCAGACTTCCTGGCAATCGGGGTCCCCGCCGGGATAATAGCATGTTGGTATAGCGACCATGGTTGGTTTTTTAAAGTTTTAGACGCATTTTTGGCACATTTGAAGCTTAATTTGTTAAATTCGTACAAACTTAAAAGTAATAAATATTTGTTTCAAAATTATTTCTCTGATTTGATTTAAAAATATTTATAATTTATACCCAAATTTATTTGACATATCTTGTTTTTACACAAAATATGTTTTAAATAAGACGTATCTTGCTGAAACATTTTTCTTGAGTAATGCCAAATCTTTATCGAGTTGTTATTGGGTATCGTAACTGACATGGCATTTTTGGGAGAATCTTTGCTGCTCCTAGATACTACATGTGTCAACCAAGGCAACGTTTATTGCGTTACCGCCATTTGTTTTTTGGATAGAGTTGGACGCGCCTGTCCACTTTTTTCGCATAGTTTTGAAAAAGGATTGGTATGTATCAAGCTTCTTATATAGCCAAATCAGGAGCTCATCACGCGCAAATTTTTTTTGAATGAGGTCATGTGACTGGCATCTCAAAGGAACAGCAAAAAACTGAGAGCCAATCTACTGTCGACCTTTGACCTGGCTGCAGGTCACATGACTTACATTCAAATTTTTTGGCGGGTGATGAGCTCCTGATTTGGCTATATAAGAAGCTTGGTATGTATCGACTTGGTCTTGGATAATCATATTCTTAGTTCGAATATTTATTGGAACTTTTAGCATAGGTGAAGGAGTGAACATGAATAAAACATTTATGACTTATATATTCTTAGTGATTTAAGGTTTCACTGACAAGCTTTGTATCTTAAGGAAAAGGACCGAGCACAGATGTATTGGTCAGTTATCGGAGTCTACAAATCTTATTTGTTCCGATAAACGAGTCAATGAGTTTTTTACTGTCTGTATGTCTCGGTGTTTTCTATTGGATACTTTAAATGACGAGTACTATTACACTTTTAGGATTTAATACGTTTCCCTGGTATTTTTACGTAGGTAAGGTATACCAGTAGCTATTGCCTTCACATTTTTTGCATTATAATTGTTTGGGGTATGGCAACGTGTGTTTACATTTTGAGTACAGAGGTTAAATGTAAATGGTTAGGAAAGCTGGAAGATCACAATATCTCAGGAGAAATAATGTTATCGAAACAAAAAAAAAGATTTTGAGACAGTCTCTGAAAGCTATACAACCTATTGCATTTCAGTATTGATCCTTGGGAAACATGAGGTTGATTACTACGAGAGGCTACTTGAATTCTTTACTTACAGATACAGTGCAATTGTGTGTATTTTTTAATAAGAAATTGATTGATTGATTGATTGAAAGAAAGGATTATTTAAATAATTTTGAAACTTGAAACGATACTGTAGGGTATGTAAATAAACCTTTTATCATGTTAATTGAAATACCATTTGTTAATTATGAAGATATTCCAGTATCCATGATTACTTGTGAACTGACTACGTGCAGACTCCATGATAGCTTAGTCTTCATGTAACTTCATTATCACGGTACAAGCCACGAGGTTGTACCATGTCCTTGTATCCTTGAGCTTCACAGGTCCGACCTAATCTGTAAGCCTTGCTGCAAACATGCAATAAATTTATGGATATTTATATGCAAAAAATCCATGCATTCCGATCACACCACCTCAAAATACTATGCCAGCATAAATGCACATCAGTCATAATACATTAAAACACTACTGATACCTTAAAATTTGAGCTTAATTGAATGAGCTCATGTGGATGCTTAGAAATTTGTTGTAAATATATGAAATTTGACTGAAATCGTAAATTGCTTTTACAATTACTCAATGAATTCAATTGATTTGAAAACTCAGAGTTACTTTAAGTAAGATGGTGATTGTAACTGATAATTGTAACTAACGTAACTGCTCACAATGCAAAAATAATAAATTACCAGGTAAGAGGAAGCCAATTACAAGCACACGAATACCAAAAGCATTGGTGTATTAGGAAACAATATTTGTGACGCTTTATTTGACAAATTAGCACGTGTGTTTCTTATCAAAACGCCCAATTATTGGTTTGGGCGAATGCGTCATTAGCCAATTAACAAGACATGTAAAGTATTTTCTGCAATCGAACCCAACGAAAGTAAACCAATTCTTTCAATTGTCAAACATTACCACTATATTTATTGACTATTATATGCATGAGAAATGTATACATAATACAAGCACTAACTGCACTGCAGAGTTAATTTGCATCACTTGCGTCACAAAACAAACGTGATATGGCAACTATTAATCTGAATCCAAACTACTATAAAAGGTTCTTTAGATACTTAAGCCAAGCCTATTATCTGACATGTGAAAACAATCCCCCATTAAATGTATATCCGTCATTAATTGCCCAAAGTAGTCAGTGTAGCCTCATAACTTCTCCAATGCGATTCCGATCAACCTGAATATACGAATCCTTGAACTCACTTTATTAAACAACTTGCTACAGTCAAGTTGTTTAAGCAAATTTCCTTATCTCGTTAAAAAACATCTCTTGATTTCCAATTTAAAGATGTTCTACAAAAGGTATTTATTTAAAATACTAGCATTAGCTTCCCTA